>KB672979.1:10467679-10522391 GCA_000349145.1 Anopheles dirus
CTCCGGTTGGTAGGGGCAACAGCTCGACATCACTTTCGAGCATCACTTTCGAGCATCAGCCACGAACTGCAATTTATTATATAATGTTGCTCTTTCATCTCGCGGTCCCTTCAATTTGCATTCCGTTTATAGAAAATTCATATTATCATAAAAGTTTAGAAGTAATAAATGTTGGAGTCCGAATTCTGTGTGGTGGGAGGAATGATTCAAATCCTACAAACAAACTTTCAGATTTGTCCTATCAAGATTGTAGAAATGGGATCCACCTACAACTTTTTATGAGTTCTTGGTACTTAACACTCGCTTGATAGATTGAAACGCCGTCTTGATCGTGGCAATTCCTTTCATTTTGAGCAAATAATCAGCCTCTATGATATCAGGAGATCATCCTCAACAGGAGGAATGTTTTCGGATAATATAGTTATCTCGTTCATTCCTACGTGGAGAGAAAACGGCTCCATTTTACTAAATGTTCGCACTGTTTGTCTCTTTCCGGCTCGTAGACCAGAAACAAAATGTAATGTCTGCTACTAACACTGGGTTGCTCAATTAAATGTTTGAAAAGGGGAAGAGGGAATTTATATTCGTTTAGAGTAGATTCCTCGGAGCAATACGAAGCCCCTTAATACATCTAAAAAATGATTTCTATTCAGGAAAAACAGTGTTTCAAATCAGAGACAATATTCGAACTACTTCTCTGTCTTTGAACTATTTCTCTGCTTGATACACATGCAAATTATCCTATAGTAATCAAGTACCGCATCAAAGCGACTTACACTAAAGAATTGTTGTGTCACGCACCTAAACACATAATAAAATTACAATCAGTCCTCGGATCGGAAAATAGTACCCGTTGGCCAACAGCAATCGGTATTGCCCAGCGGTAGGGTCACAAACGGGTCATCGCCATCAATCGGTCAGTCAGTTGACTTGAGCAGAGAGTCCCTTTTGCGGTAAAAATGTTCCCCTTTAATCTTCCCCCGGCGTGGTAAATGGTGACGTTGTTGTTCCGCATCTCCCCCGCATCATAATAATCGGCCGCATGAGAACGGCACCGGCTGCGCCGTACTCGAGTGTCGAGTGTCTTTCTTCGAGTGATAGTTTCCCTGACACGGTTTCCCCTTTTCTTCCGCAGCCGTTCAACACGAGCGCGCCCCGAGGAACTGCACCCCACTGGCCGCTAGCGTTAATGGGCTTTCCGCGCATCCCGCCGACTACTACGCCTCCCGGACGTCCTTCGCGTTGCCCCAAACGAATCTGTTTTTTCCACTGCCGCTCCACATCACGGCAGCGGCGGCGGCCGGCCCGTTTGGGCCCATCACCGATCCGGCCCGTTTCCTGTCACCGTACGCCGCCCAATCGCTGGCGGCCGCCGCAGCCTCCAGCTCCAGCTCCGGGTTCGAGCACTTTCCAGCGCCAGCGTCCCGGACGGCAACCACACCGACCGCATTCCAACCACCAGGATCGGGCCTCATCCAGGTGCCGGTACCATTGGCCGCTTCCGCGCCCGGTTCCAAGCCGGCGGGTCTGACGGCCGAGGGATCCGCCACCATCACCGAGTCCATGTTCAACAGCATTACGGGCGATTCGTTGGCACTTCCGGCACCGCCACCGATTCATTCGATCAGCTCCATTCTCAGCCTCAGCTCGGCCAAGGAGAACGAAGTCAGCAGCACGGGAGAGGAGAGTCCACCGCGTGGCCAGCAGCAGCAATACCATCATCCGCTGTTGTTCCCGCCGGCTGGAAGTGCGGGTATGACGCACGGCGTCAAGAGCGAAACGGATATGCTGTTGGAATCCGCCGCAAAGTTACTGTTTCTGGCGGTGAAGTGGGCCAAAACGGTACCGTCGTTCCTGCAGCTGCCAGCGAACGATCAGAAGCTACTGCTGGAGGAGGCGTGGGCCGAGTTGTTCGTTATCACCGCGGCTCAGTGGGGTTTGCCCATCGATAGTGGTAAGTTCGTTTCCCAACATCGGTATTCTTGCTTATGTAGGTTTCCTTTCTTAGACAGGGCTATTCCATTTCAGCTAGTTAGAATCTAGCTTTTTGCATATTAGAAGTATAGAATAGTAAATATGGATTAAAATAAATCATTTTGTTGGCTCATGATAATCGCATTACGCCCTGCAAAGAACAGCGTACTCAGAGCAAAATTAACCAAAATTGTGGTAATAAGTTACTCCATCTTGGGCAACTCTCTCACTCTCTCCAGAGTTCATCGCACGCAACCCACTGGCGGTCAAACTGCAGAGCGCCATCCAACAGTTCGGTGCCGCCCGGGTCGACTACCGGGAAGCGGCCTGCCTGAAAGCCCTGGTCCTATTCCGGCCCGACCAGCCACGTCTGTACGCCGGGCACGAAGTTCTGCTGCTGCAGGACCAGACGGTGGCGCTGCTGCATGAGAAGTGTGGCGGTGTGCGGTTGGGCCATCTGTTGCTGCTGCTGCCCGCGATAAAGGCGGCCGCCAACGGCAAAGTGCTGCAGGACATGCTGTTCCGCAAGACGGTCGGGGAAGTGGCGATCGAGCGGTTGCTGTTGGATCTCATGAAAACATAGCACTAGCCGCCGCCAGAGTCATCGAGCCTAATCGTTTAGCAACCGTGTTTACTTAGGTGTTGTAGAATTCTAGCTGTAGAAGGGCGTGTAATAGAGACTGCACGAATTCGAGTGCAATATTAGGCATTGCAGTTGGTGTGTTCCGTACGTTAGGAGTCGTAGCAAAGGGGACTTACATTACTAGTCGTTTCTAGTCATACATTAACTTTACGATATGGGTCAATAAAGTCAGTAATTCTATCCAGCTATCATACAACATTCGGATGCGATTCATTTCCGGTCTGTGGCTCTCTATCCTCTTTCGGTTACTTAGCAAAAGTTAAAAGTTATATTTACTACCGCCACTCCACACACTCCTCCGCCGTCTCAGAAGAAATCAGCCGCCTTCGGACGCTTACCGCCGGTGGGTATATCTAGCAGGTCATCCGTCAGATCCTTCGACGTACCACCCTTCGAGGCCGCTCCAACAAGCGGCGTTTTCCGCCGTACGATCCCTCGCGGAGACGGTGTGACATTGCGTGCCTTAGCACCGTTTCCTCCACTGACACTGCTGCGCTGACTACTCGATGATCTCATTACGGGCGTTTTCAATCCACTCGACCCTGCAGCTGCCGGTGATGCCAGCGGACTGGGTGTGCTGAGGAACCCAAGCTTGTTACCGGCCAGCCGTCTTGCAGCCGGTGACATACTAGCCAACCGCTCGAACGAACTGCGCACAGACGGCGAGGCAATGTTGCGCCGGGCCGCCTCGATCGCTTTCGCTTTCTTTTCGCGTGATTTCTCTGCCGCCTTTTCGGCCAGCTGTAGGGCTAGATTTTCGCGCTTGGACGTTTCCACAATGCGGAACGATGGTCCACCGGCGGACGGGTGCAGCGGGGTGTCACCACCGTCCAGCCGGAAGGGTGTGCCCTCGATTTCACCCCACGTGAACAGTGGACTGTCCGTCACGCCCGGACATGGCGAGGGACTTTTGACGAACCCGAAACCGCGTACCTGAGGCGTTCCGTCGGCCGATTGGTCCACCACCCGACCGTCGACGCCGATTTTCTCGGGCAAATGTTTGGCCTGCGTTTTGGCCGCCTCCACGATCGCTTGCCGGCTGTCCTGCTCGTTGAAGGGGTTGTGGTGTAGCCGGGTGCTGCCATGGTTGATCTCCTGCTTGCGTTTGGCCATCTCGAGCTGCTCCTCCTTGGTGAGTTCCACCCCGTCGGGGGTGTACATGATGTAGTTTTTGTTCGTGTAGCTCCACATGTCCAGCTGGTTCGGACGCTCGGTGCGATTGAACTGCTGCTCGATGCTGGGAAGCGCCAAACACTTGCCCATTTCGATAGCGGACGTTCCTTCCGCCTGGTAGAGTACGGCAAACTTTTGACGTAACTTCCGGTCGGCCGTTTCGATGATTTCCTGGAAGCTGTCGTTGTCTTCGCTGGTGTAGTTCTGCAGGAAGCTGTCCAGTGAGTGTTTATCGCCGACCGATTTGGAAGATTTGTTCGAACCAACGCTCGAGGTGGAACGGATCGATTGGGGTACCTCACTCGCCGGTGTCGCATTCGGCAGGGGTGTTTCGAACGTTGCAGGACTGGCTGTAGGCACAACGAGAAAAAGGAATTGAGAAATAGACACCCAAAATTGCAAGATGAGAACTAACCTATGCGTGACGAATTAGGCCTTTTAGAGCTGTACTTCGAAAAGATCTGTCTTAGTTTGCACACATCATTGCTGGCAAGCGCATCGAGGTACTCGTTCTGTGCCTTCAGCTTCTGCAAGTCGGGGAAGAAGTCGCGCTGAATAATCTTCCCCATTTCCTGCAAATTACGAGAGAGCAAACATTAATGCATCATATTAGTGTTTTGAAGACAATAATCGTTACCCATTGTACCGTACCTGCAGGTATTCCTCCTCGGTGAGTATGATTTTATCCTTCCCCTTAGCCTTGGGAACGCTGGGAGTTTTGAATACCGCAACCGCCTTATTTTGCTCCTTAATTGCCTGGAGGGCCCGTTCACCTGGTTTCGCCATTTCTGCGTGTTGGTTATTAGCTACAATCTTTGTAAATCAGTAAAATTTCACAACGAAACACACTGCGCACATCTATCTTTTATTACTGTTTACGTTTATGTTGTTTGTTTACGAAAATTTGACAGCAGCCGTCAAAGCCACAAAAAACGACCCAACTGTGCAAAATTTGACAGCAGCTATCGAGAAGACATACGTGTAAGCGCGTTGCTTCTCGCCACTGAGCGATACCTCACAAATTTTCAAAATTATACTATTTGAAGTGAATTAAAATATAGTTTAATATCTTTCTGTATGAAAACAAAGTTTTTTGTTGAAAAAAACCATAATTTTTAAATTTCAATCAATTTTGATCAAAATACACTTTGGTTTGACAGCGTTCTCACCTCGAGGTTTTCTTTTCATGACCAAACGTAGCATTTGCTGAGATTTTCTCAGATTTTTTCAGTGATATAGTGGTGCTTTACGGAGTTAGGCGAGCTACGTTTGGTAATTTTGAAGCAGCTCAACTAGCGCCGGTGCGATGGTATTTGGAACTAGTGCCATCGAATTGTTGTAGTTCCGTTGCCGACCACGAAAGAGAGCGACGGCGCTAATGTCAATTTTGAATACGAGCATGACCGGGCAATGAATTCGAAGGAAAATTGCAACAGGCGTATAAATCTGGCTATGCTTACTGGCCTTATTTCTTTTGCAATACGAAGCAAACGTTAAAAAAATACTTTTAAAGATCAAAATATTTAACTACTTCGTTCAAGAAATATTGCATAAAATTGAAGACATTACGAAGTTTTTTTTAAATACTTTGAAAAATTTCATAGCTTGAATAATTAATTTGAATGTTATCGCTTTTTTTGCACATGAATTGGCTGAAAGGCGGCGGGATGAAAAAGTCTACTACCTCTACTAACTACTCTTGTCTTATACTTATTGTATCTTTATTCAAATTTTATGAGCGAGTCAATACTTTGTCGTCAACGCTTTCGTTACTTCCAGCCGCTAGCAGCTAACTACAATGTTCGAAGCATGCGCAAACATGCGCAAAGCATCGCTTTTACAGGCTTTTCGCAGCGAATGCACTCAGCAGAACCGCTCCCAGCAGCAGCTGTACCTGGGCCATCACACTTCCGGCGGCGCTGTGCTCGAAATGCCGGAAGTTACACCCGTTGCCGGCGCAGACATGGCAATCGCGGCTGCTGCTGCAGGCCTCGTTCTCCGTGAGACATCCGCGCACCACGGTGTTGTCACGCACCTGCACGTAGCACTGATCGTCGGCGGCGAAGCGCAGGCAGGACGTCGCCTCCGTCTGGATCTCGTCCGAGCAGGTGCTGTTGGTGCTGCCCTCGCACTGGTGGCAGTGCAGACGACCGTGCGGGAACAGGTTGCCGTTGCAGGCGGTGTTGTTCTCGTTCGAGCACAGCTGGCAGTTGTTCACAAGCGCACAGTTGTCGCGTTCGTTCTGCGCCAGCGAAGTAACGCATCCACGCTCCACATCGCGTCCTGCACCGAAAAAGAGCGTATTAGACGCGAAAGCTCCGAAACCTAAGTAATGGTTGGTGGTGCCCAACCAATGCTTACCCACGACGCGCGTGAAGCAGGTGAGGGCGCTTACATCCGGCGATGGTGGACACTCCGCGAGTAGAACGTTCTGGTCCGGCAGCAGGCAGTTGGTGCTGTTGAACGTGGTACACGTGAAACACCAGACTGGGCGTGGGTAGCAGCAGGTCAAAGGGGCACGTAACGTGACATAATTGAGAAACAAAATGCTGTGTTAGTACAGTGCGAACACACGAGCACACGCACACAAATGTACACACAAACCGCACAAATAATTCATAATCTAACTTCGACTGCGAGGCTAAGATAAGATAAAGGGGCCACCAGCGAAAGTTAAGTATAGGAAGTGCAAGTGAATGTGAAGTATGTTTGTTTGAAATGATGTTGAAAAGCTAAGCTACGGCCATTGAATTTCAGAGGATCATTCAACTTCATATGGCCTTATTTCAGTACTATTTGTAAACAAATACCTTATCTAATCGTAAGATCCGTTCAATACCACACTTCTACCGATCATGATCAACTAGAAGATCTATCAAATCAATACACCACGTTATGAGTCCCATGTCCCACTAGTCTTGTTTAAGTGGCCAAAACTTAGCCCACATTTGGTACGCCTATAAGGTATCGATCCTACACAGCCCTCCCAATACTTCGACCACACCCAGATATGACGCGATCAAAGCTGTTTCCTTCACTGGCCAGCGTACGCTGCTCGCGCGTAACTTCACTTACATGCCGAGGCGTTTCCGGCGCTGCAGGCCAGCACTACTGCCACAATTCCGAAGTATCTCAACATATTTCTTGTATTTCAGAGGCAATTTCCTTGCACCTAAAGCATACAAACTTATATCCGGCACTGAACACTACGCACGTATCTGCAACGGTGGGCTAATAGAGGAGAACTGAAGTTCGGTCCATTCCTTATCCAACGCGTTACCCCTCGGGTGAACCGGACGACCGACCGACGGACGACCGTTCGTGCAGCGTTTGCGATAAGATTAGATACGACCACACGAGAACCGCCGTTTCCAAGTCTTGCTCCGACAGTTATGCCTAATGGGGTGGTAAAAGAATTTCCACGAAATTCCAACACCATAAAAACACACTTTCTTTACCAATTTTGATCACCGGACCGAACGTCAACGGGTTCGCTTGGCAAATGGATGTTTGGATAAAGACTCTGGATCGTATGCAAATACGATGGCGGATGTTTACTCTGCCGATGGTTGCGATTCACTTCTGGACGAACGGACGATTCGCTTCGGCTGGAGCTTTATCAACAAACGGTGCCTTACAATGTGTGTGTTTTTTACTTTTTAATCCTCTAGTTAGCTCACAGACCTGGACATTGGGATTTCAACGATCGCTTGTACACAATGTTGCAATGACAATTATTTTGATGGTTTGACTAAAATGTTTGAAACATTGATAACCAAACCAAACCAAAGTAGGTTCGAAAGTAAATTCTATTATAGTTCTTGCTAATATAGGAGACTGGAAATTTGAGGATCTTTATACAGACGGATCGTCACACCGACGGCGTCAACTATTCCATGCATAAAAAGCAGTTGCCATGACAACGTTCAATTGCAAATGAAGAGTTGCCATGGCAACGTTCTGCGTGGTATATTCGGGGATAAGAACTAGTTATATTGTTTCCAATAATCACAGCATCCAGTAGCATAACAACTTTTGCTCAATACGTTATTCGTATGATAAAATCTCGATGCTTGTTCGTATGTGAAATTTTTCGGAAATATTGCCATCGAAAAAGACACAGAACGTGTTGGTCGCTCACACTGATTTTGTCCAGTGTAACATCAAACAGATGCTGATCAAACTGATGCTCGGACATGGCGGTTGGCGTCATCTCCTTTATCGGAACGACTCCAAACTACCACACCACGCGACGTCAGCATAGATACGGGAAAAGATCGTTTTCCGGCTACCCTCGCTGCCATATGCTCGTCTCACCCCGGGTCCACGAGCAGTGCGAGAAAACCCACCGCCCCCGGGGTCTTCATTGGCTGCTCGTACATCATCTCTCCGGCGAGCAGCATCTGTCTCCGATCGGCGTAGGGCGCGCGAACGGGCCAGAGCAAGCAAGGCGTGCTTTTCACGCACGCACGGGAAGGTTTGTCACAGCGGAACTCCGCCTCCTCGAATCACGTCGCTGGGTGTTCTGTTGCCGGGTTTGTTTGTTTTGTTCCTTTTTGGCTTTTTGTTTCCATTTCTGAGAAGTCGATCACACCGAACGATCGCGGAACGAAAGGAACGAGCGAAATGTGCGATAAAAATAATCCTCACCGCGCGCGTTCGTTTGCGCGAGTGCATTCGGTGGAGGAAAATCGGGGAAAAGTCGAATGAAAACCGGGAAAGGATGCTCGGGGCGGCAACGGAGAGCTCACGGGTTACAATATGGCTCTGTGGGCACAATTACACGAGCGATTACGAAATATTTACTAACTCGTGGGTACGTTTACATTTTCCGCAGATATGTAAACGATACGTCTGGAACTGGAACTAATTATAAACGTATATAGAAAAACATATTAGAATCTCATAAATATGGTTGCAAATGTAAATGTTTTTAAATCGATTGGGGCTGTTTTTTCTTGAAATAACTTTCTTGAAGAACTTTCATGTACACCTGATGCAAACAACACCCCTACTTGGATGATATTCAGAATACAAGGATGGGAGTATTGATGCACTTGGTATGAATGGCCAGATGTTGGCAAAAACACATGGGTCTATGCTGTCTAAAGTTATCTTAAAGCCAAACTTATCTGCGTGCAGAACATGCGTCCAACAAGATCATCATCGTGAGTTCACAACTTCTTGAAGATCGTTCATTGAGGTTAAATTCGGATTAGTAAAAGCTGTCAATAACTTTCAATGGAACAATGGAAGTCAATTGGTCCATAAAGAACGTACCATTGAGAGGTGGAAGCATCACATGTTTGCGGGATCGGAAAATGGAACTCCGAACTCCGAAACACCGTCTCCCAAATGCGGCTGCCGATTCTCACCGGCGGAAGAAACAAACAAAAAGCGATAAATAAAAACTCAAATCAACGGTGCGTTCTGGGTTGCGCCACGCAGCCAAACACTTCACAAATCAAACGCCTAACGTACTCACCAGTGCAACCGGCCAAACTCCACAGTAGATTGGACGAGCGTTGTTTATCGCCCCGGGGAGCGAGCGTTCTCCTGCGACACATTCGCGGATACGCGCACGCCGCGGCGAGCAGGAAGAGGCTGTGGAGGCCCTCTGACGAGACAAGCGAGAAGGTTTACATAGCCGCCTCGGTTTCCTCTTTGGCCGTCTTTCGACATCACCCCATAAAAAAAAACCCTCCTCACACACGAAACACCTCAAACGGCGTTCGCCGGCTACGTCACAGGACGTCTTCGACTTGGACGGGCGGGCGCGCGCGCGACCTGACGAAAGATGGCGTTGCTTCACACGTTTCACTTTTCACGCGCGGCCCGAAACATGCACATGCGGACCCGCGCCGACTGGTATTTTCGTCCCGTGTCGTCCCCGTGGGCGCTCGACTCCACGACGGCGGCTTCTGTAACCCATCCACGCCACGGCAGTGATCTAATTCAAACCCCAGAACCGTCGACGACGATGACGCTGCTTTCTTGACGAGTTTTACGCCGCTCCCCGAACCGATTTCCATCCAGCACCGCCGTTCCGTTCGCTTCCGTGAATGATTTGTACTTGCCTCGGGCCGATAAAACTATGTCCATGACCTTTAAAAGTAAAGTTGGTGTGAACTTACGTGTAATTGTGGTGGGCGCTCGGGTGGGGTTTTTATTCATTGAGAAACTTCCGGCTCTCCTTATCACGCCGAGGGGAAGCTCGTAAACAAGACGCTGTTTTAACGGTAAGGAGTCGATAAACATATCTTATTTGGTTGATTTTAGTTTGAAAATTTCAATTTTGCATTTGGAGCATTTCCATGTGACTGTCAATCGCCAGCATGGCACGGAACAAATACATTGATCTGGTGTTATGTTAATTTTTATCTATCTAAACAGGGCTTAACGATGAGTCGTAAGAGAGATAATGCTGGAGTAAAATAGAATTTTGTTGAACGCAACCCCAGATATCCCCCAAAAAATAACTGGCCATATGTTCAAAGTCGACAAAACAAACTGAAATAAAATAGCTAGACAATGTTTCAACTTATTACCATTACCCCCGAAGCTATTCTGACTTTGTGGTCGAAGAAATATGAATATTGAATATCAGAAATGTGTGATTTCTTACAAGTGTTGAATTTCAAACCTATGATTCTTAAATGGAAACAAAGTTTAAGCAAAAAATACAACATTTTATGAACTTGGAATTTTAGCAAAAACATGTTGGATCGATTGCCCAAAAGCGCTCAGATTATCTAGCAAAACCATCTAACTTCGATCAACGGTTTCTTATCATTCGCTTGAGGCTTATCTAAAAATACCCCCAGACCACGTCACCCACGTTAGATATCACGATATGTTTGGTCACGTTTCGTTTCGTATAAGCAAAAATATAGATTTGAACCAACATATACTATTAACAACAGAATGATGCTATCTCTGCATCCTTACTGCTTGTTTGCTTTAGGAAGAAAAAAAACTCTTCCCACCGAAATGAGCGAAATCGACCCGGTACGCATAGTTTACTTTCCAAATTACTTTCCAAAGGAAGGGAAAAAACAACCATACCTGTCTGCGGCGTGTATGATTTATTCGTTCCACTTCAAATGAAGCCGTCGGGTGTTATTTTTCGAAACTTTCAACCCATAACTTCCCGTGCATCCCCGTGACTCGTCAAAGTGTCGATCAATCAATCCATCGATACGGACGAGGTACTAAACTTACCGCAACGGAACCAGAAGCTCTTGCTCCAGAGGATAGTCGTATTGAACTAACGCTCGTAGATTGTCGTGAAGGTGAATAATATGAATAGCTTTGCAACATTACACTGGAAATTTGTTGTTAAACGCAGGGCAATACACTAAAATTTTTAGAACTGCAAACTGGAATCTAGACTCTTATGGCATTAAATGTCCTATCTTCTGCTATACAATGCACCGTGGAATGAAATAGATTTATTCAGGAGTAAGAATTTAAAAAAAGGTCTAAACACAAGCACAAAACCATATAAATGCATGGAGGTGCCCAGTCCTTTGTCGTAACACAGTCTGATACATTACAAATTTAATCACATTATATCAACTGTCTGGAGTAGACGTTGCAAATACTTTCTGATTCATTTCGAAAGGAAAGACGGCTAGTATTAGGCAAATTATTAAATCCTCAAAATTTTCACGATTCCAGCGATTGCTGCCCCGTTTTTCCCAATACATTTCTTTCTCCCGACGCACGTAATCTCCGATTCTCGTACCCATTTCCCAACCAACCTATCGCCATCTCATTGCGCTACTTGCGATCGAGTTTTCATGCGGATAAACAACGCACCCTACACTGCTCTCGCTCGTGCCCGTACGATTTTCCCACAGCATCGCTCACCCTGCGAGGATCGCGTCGATCGTTCATCTCACGCCAAAGCACCCACTGGCCATCCCGTTCCCACTCACGCTGGCGGGCGAAAGTGCCGTGAAGTGAGACAACCCACACACGCGTACCCTCGCAGAACGTGCAAACCGAACTCGGGATCGAAGAACCCCGCCGAAGCGCCGAAAAGGCAGTACGCCGCCGTACGATCGTGAGGAAAAACCTACCGCCAGGAGCCAGGAGCGTTTGAGTGTGTGCGCGCGCGCCCGCGCAAACGAACGAACGCATTTGCCCGGCAGCACCGAACGCAGCGCCATCGAACGGGTTGTTATAATTTTATTGTGCGATCATCATCAAGTGCGCTCGGCACGGCGCGCCCCGTGGTGTTGCGGCCAATTTTCCCCGATAATCAACACGCCTCGGGAGTGCCGCCCGCACGGACCGAACGGGGGCAAATCTTCGCAGCCGGTTGAAAGTTTAATTATTATTATTTTTCCACGCGTGTGACGCGGCGCGACGGGTTGCGGGTTGCGGGTGGGCGGGCTGGGAAAATCGTCCCGCCGGTGGTGTTGGCGCGCTGGTGAAAATTTAGTGCGACGTGCGCTGTTGTGTGGAGTGTGGAGTTTTGGGTGTAGCGAAAAAAAAACGGGAAAGAAAACGAAGTAAGTCGACAGTTCCGTGCCGATAAAGCGCGGAAGTGGTACGAATTTTCACGGTGTGGTTTTGCGTGCTTGACGTCCCGGAAACTGTTGGTGCTTAGAAAGTTGAGCAGACAAGGGGAAGAAAATGTGATTCCTGCTCGCCTCCTTCGACTCTCATCGCCGTCGTCGCGCTGTGCGCTGTTATGTGTGAAGTAAAGCCTGCTGCGACCTTTGTCTGTCGTTGCTGCCACGGCGACGGTGACAGAAGAAGTGCGATCTGAAGATGTGCGAATTGCCACCAATCCGACCGATGCGGGTGCCGATTAGTGAGAATTGCTGAAGGTGTGAAAAGTGCCGCCGAGGAAGCAACCGTCCGTATCAGCCCCAAACGGGAAGCAGTGGTTCATTAACAGATTTATGTTGTATTCATAGCAAGGATAGCTTTTGCCCGGATTGTGGCCCTATCCTATCGTCGCTGAAATCGACTTAAAATAATATCTCACCGGTGTGTGACAAGTGTGATCGGTAAATCCAACCCCCGTTGTCACCATGATGCACCATCATCTTGACTTTTCGAACGGCCACCGGCACGGCGACGGTACACTCGGGATGGCCGGCGGTTCCGGCGCCGGTGCAATGCTGCACGAGCCGTTCGGTAGCCTCGTCGGCGGCGTCACGTCGGCTGTCGATCTCAATGGGACGGAGTTTCTGCACCACTACGGGCCGGCCGCGGTTGACTACTGGAGTCCGGTGGCGTACAAAAATGGTACCAATCCTATGAAGGCGATGGAAGGTAAGCGTGTGGAGAGGGCTTGGTTTATAGGTTATTTTGAAGTAGAAATTTTTAACTTTTTTATAGATTGATACCGATCAATAAGGACGTTCCTAAGGAAAGGACGCTCCTGCAAATGTTTGGAAACAGTTTTTAAATATTGTGAACACTTATTACAAGATTACTAAAATATTACAAGAGCGAAAATAGATAAGTTTAATGTTTACACTCACTGAGATCTCAATACTGTGTTTACTTCACTTTCATTTTAAACGATTCATTCGAACGGAAGGACGTAATAGCAAAGTAGAAAAGTTACCAACTTGAAAATTCTTTGTTGAAATCGTCTATGTAAGCTCCACCGTTTCGGGGCTTTTCAGAACTCTCCAAACATTAACCTGTGGGCAGGACTTTTACACCTAGCAAATTCATCCGGCAATTATTCTTGTTATTATTCTTGGCAATTAATACTTGTTAGTGTCGCTAGATACTTGTAAGCAGATTGCTACATTCATACATGGCAGTACTGGCTTAAATCTGTTTTCTTCAATTATTCAATCCATCGCAAAAGCAAACACAACTTATGTAGTGATATTGGCTGATCCAATGAGTTGTATGAATATTACACATTTAATGTTTGCGCTTCACGTGGTTTATGCGCGCTTTCCTTGACAGGAAACAACGCACGCAGGCATACATTCCGATCAAACACACTGACATAAATTAATGCTTATCCGACGGCTTACGGGGTGTCCTTTGCTTAAACGCCGTCCCGTCCATCAAAAATCCGTGGTGTCCGTGTTTAATTAAACTCGATTTTTAATCGCGCACTGCGCGTCTGCGCAACATCCAACTCAAAAGCGGAATGATGGACGGTTAACAACATCACCGACCACCACCACCACCACCACCACTCGCAGCCCGTAAGGACCAAGCCAATGTATTGCCCCTTTCTCTTGGGTCTTGGGGAGCATCGCGACAACGCTGGTGCATCGTTTAATTAATTGAGTCATCATTTGTGCGGCGTGCCACTTGCCCCGTCCATTGCCCGTGTAATAAGCTCCTTAATTAGGATCACACCCGGATCGTCTGGGAGCGTCTCGTAGCCCGCTCGTAGGGAAATGTGGGCAAGAGAGAAAAAATCGTACACGAACCGATTTATCACGCCGCCCGAAATCGCTGGTAATCGGTTGCGATGTGGGCAAGGATGATTTAGTGTATGAATTAATTATGATGTCAACTTCTGCTATCTGCAGGGAATGGCTACATCCCGCGTGGTCCATCGGAACGGAGAGGACCGCCGTCGCATTTTATTTCTCCATTTCTTTCACCTCAATTCCGAATGCAAACACTGTCGAACGCGAGCGTGTTTACGAATCGCACGTCACGTGGAGCAGCAGACGACGTGCTACCTCGTTACCTGAGCGTGATCGGAGAATCTACGGCCAGAAAGACGCGATCGCTTGCTACCGGTACGTTACGTACGCGAGCTGTATTCACCGCCGAATTTCCACGCCGGGGCGGCTTGGACACTGTTGAAAGCCGTAGAGAAATGGCTGTCCAGTTGCTCAACACGCGGGATGGGCCCGGTACTCCGCTGTGCTGAAGCATAAATTTCAACCCCAGCAAACGTCTCCGACCCATCGATCGTAGTGCGTGCAGAAAGCTGGGATTGAATTGATCGCCCCTTTCGATTGCAGAATTTTGTTTTTCCCACCCTTTTCTAAATTGGGCAGAGCATGAGCTACGTGGATCGACGAGCAGGAGCATAATAAATACATCAAGACTAATCGAATCCACCTAGAGACTAGAGTGTTTTCATTGGGAGCTTTTTATTAATGAAAATAATCTCTGACTTAAGTGATAGTACGAAGGTAATTCTGTTTAAAATGGAACTTAAACTTATCTTAAGAGTTTTGAGCCTTTGCTGGAAATTTGGACATTTTTGAAGGTGATCCACTGTGCAACAACATCTCTATTCCAATTCCAAACACTCCTGCGCCCGAGAGTACATCACGTTTCTACTCCTGCCGTACCGAACTATCTCCAGTGCTTTAACTTATGCTACGTTGCTTCGAGACACGGAGCGAAATACGATCAACCGAGAGGGTAGGCAATAGCCCAGACAGCACAATACTGCCTGCCTCTACCGCTGGAATACTTGCACCAGTGTTGAAGCAACCGCGAACGAGAATAACGAACGAGGAAAACAAAAACCCTATCTTGTGGCAAGCGTGCAGGCGGTGGTGGAGGAACCAAAAGAACACTCGACTAATTACAACATAAATATTTGCTTTGGACATGACACTGTAAATTATGAGGCGACCCCTTACCCTGGCGAAGTGAAGTGAAACCTCCAAAACCTCAAGCCAAGTGCGCGGTAGCACGGGAAGGTTTGGGTGAGAGAGTGTGTGGACATTTCGTTTCTGGAAAAGAAATTTTCTTTCGATTTTGGGAACTCGTGTCCAGCCCGGCGATGGGATTCGAAGGTGGAAATTTCGGAGAAATGCAATGTTTTCCACAACAACGAAACGGGGGAAGCGAGTCTTGATCGTGTGGTGTCCGGTGAACTAATCCAAGTGAGAGGTTCTGGAAAAGACTCTGAGATAAGAATGTTATGGGATTATAGCCACGGATTATAGTCTTTTAACAGTGTTCCATTAGATGCAAGAATCCTTTGATCCTGGACCTACCAAGGGTGCTGAAAAAAGGAAGAAGAATAGGATAATAGCAATTAAACCTATTATACCATCCATTTTTGTTGAAGCACATATCCTATCACGTTATGTATACGCATGAAGAGCATGAACATTTTGAGAAGAAAGCCACAATAAACATTGCAGAAAATTGCTCAACAAAAAGAACCCACATAGAAAAAATTAGTGGACATCACCAACTTGCATCCAAACAACGCCAGCCGGAGGTCATCTACCTCTTCCCGAAGGGCGCTTCCCGAGCACGGTCGCAAATCACACCCGCTGACGAGCATCGCAATCGTTACGCTCATTTGTACGCTCCGTCGTGGGTTTCGTAGGGTCGGCTCGAAGGTGTTGACAGGTTTCCATAGCAAAACCCATTCCACTCGGCGCTCGGCATCCAATAGTGGCCGCGTTGTTGGACGGTCAAAATTACGCCATCATCATCATCCGTACGCTGACATCTAGCGGCGTGAGGCACGCGACTACGTCCTTCTACGGTTGGTCTGGAGCGCGTGTGGGGTGACTAACTGGTGCTCTGCTCTGGACCCAACACATTGTAGACTGCGGCACATTCGACGGCGGAATACCCTGTGTCGTGTGCTTCTGTACGATCACGTGCGTCAATATTGTTGTAGAGTAGCCAATGAAAATAATCAACAAAACCGCGACTCACACTGTTGTCCTGCCGGGTCGCCGTTGTTGGGATTATTCCAACGCGGGCCAGTTTATTTGCGCCGGGCGATGAAACCTTTCGCCGGCAAAATCAACAACACCCGTGCTGGGCCTCACTGGGAGGATCTCGGAGGTGCTAGGTTGCACGATCTGTCCCGGTACCGATCTGTCAAACAGGAAGTAACAGTGCATAAATCATGCAGGAGTGGAAATGGAGTTGATCTGAGCTGCTCATTACACACCACGTGTGATTTCCCCTGCGGAAAGGTCTGTTTGGAAGACTTCAGGATCATCAGTCGATCGTCAGGTTTCAAAATGCCACTGTCTATCGATCATTTCGATATGATTTGTCCTATGAGGGACTATAGAATATACTTACTAGATAAGTTTTTAAAGAGTCTCTAACATCATGAAGATTTCTTGGAGAAGCTTAACTTGTAGATAATATGTCTATAATAATGTCGACAATAATGTCTATAGCACCTGTAACAGATGTTCCAAATCTAGGCCTAGAAGTACTCCAAACGCTCCAAACATTGCAAACTTTATTTTACGGCCCAAGCAATTAGAAACAATTATTCGTTTTGATTGTTCCACGATCGCAGCTAATCGCCGCAAAGCCACGGAGACAACAACGGCTGTACCACGATGCACTAATCTGCAGTCTCAAATGCAAACGCGTGTGACAAGATTTATTTCTTGTTAATGGTAAATGATTGCGATCGCTCAAGCGAACGACACTTGCCCATAAATCGTGCAGAACTAATTGTCAATTTGGGGAACCTCAAAGCGCCCAAACGCCGCTACACATTGGAAAGCGAGCATGCCAAGGTCTGCCAAGCGACTCCTCGCTCTCCCGGATCGGTTCGGGTTTGGCTCCTCCTGTCATTGACGGGAGCTGGGTTTACATTTCATTCACACTTCGAGATCAACGAGATCCCGCGACGCACTCGCTCAGCTGTTGCAGTGCTGAGAGCATGCAAGCGAGCCAAGGTGCAAAAAAACGAAATCAGGAGAAAAAAAACTGCAAATCCTACTTGTCGGCATCGTCGTCGTGGTGGAGATTTATGAGCGTGAAGTACGGCTCGCTGCGCTGTAACGTTAGGGGGACTCCGCGCTTCGATTTGACAGATCCCATCGTTGCGTGGACGATCTTTCTCTTCCCGCGGACTGCATTCAAGACTTATCACTCTCGCACGCGCAAATGATTCCAAATAGAAGGGAACAGATTCCACTAGTTTCTTCATTGTCGAATCGTTTCGGTTTGATTAATGGGCCCGGCTCTGGCATTGAACTAATACGATGAAATTGTTCACATACCGAGCCCATGTTCCGGAAGACAAGTACGAATGAGGAGGAGAATTTTTCACGGAAAACATGAAAAACATATGTTACAATGGGTACGGGACGTTGGAATCCACATGCGGAAGATAAGAAACAGAGGCATAATAGCGAGCATGAAAGCTAAATGATGGTTCAAAGAAATTTGATATATTTGTATTAATGTTTTTACACAATTCGGAGAAAGGAGGTGGAGAAATTTGAAATAAGTTTCTCACTGTGTGTCCTTAATCGAGATGTAGAAATTGATGTTACAGTCTGCTTGTTGTCTCTATGACTGAAAAACTGCTCGAATAAACTGTTTGCGCTGAAATTAACTCCATGAAATCTCGCTGAAGGAAAATTGGGGAAAATTTTCAAAATATTTGCAAGTTACCTAAGTTCTTCGTCTTATGACAAAGAAACGAACCCCTCTTCAAAATACGCACTCAGACGTCGAGGACCTTCAAGCGTACACCAGGCTCATAAAACCCAGCGACATTCCGGGAAGCAATTGAATATCCCACGGCCTCCTAAAGTCTTCATCAGCAAGCGAGCGACCGTGTATGCGCCCGCGCGCGCGCGCACTCGCACGCATCGCCAACTACGGGAGCCGCAAAGTTATAGCCGGACGGCATGTCAGTGGCGGTTTCTCAATTTTTTATAGTTTTCGGGAGTAGGTTTCGTTGACGCATCACGGAAGCCGACCGTAGGCCGTGCGGGAGTTTGGAGAGTCAAAATTTTATGATCTGTGAAAAATGTCCGATGATTGCTTAACGCGTACAGAGAGGAAAAGAGAGAGAGAGAGAGAAGAAGAGAAAGATGGCCATGGCGGTCTGCTTCTGAGGGAAGCGGTGTCGAGCGCGCAAAGGATGAAACCGAGCCGAGCGCCGGCCGCGGACTTGCTTTATTTAAATTTTATTCCTTCCGCGCAAGGGTTCGGGCAGGCGGCGTGCTTCGATTTGTGCAGAATTTACGGTTCCGGGACGTTGTAAGCAGTTTAGCGCTCGGAAGGAGTTTTTTTTTCTCAAATTTCTTGCGTGTATGCGCGCGTTTAAACGAGCTGAAAAAGATGATTTAAAACCGACCCAAAGCATTAACATCCGAGGGCGAAATGGCTCTATTTTTAACCGCCAGTCTGAGCGGGGAGAATGCGTAAACACGCTTCGCAGAAAATTCGGCAACGGCAATGTCTTTATCTCCCGACACGCGAAGGCAGGGCGCCCGTGATAAGGAACGCACTTACCGTGCCCCGATTACATCAGACGCCTTTCTTAGGGTGAAAATGAGTGTTTCTTCACGCGTTTACTCACCAAACCGACAGGCAAATCACATTGATTCGATCTCATGTCTTTCTCTCGCACAGCATGCCTACAGAACGCCAACAAGGGTCAGTACAACCCGCTGGAGCAGGTCGAACAGCTCAGCATAAGCTGTGACAGTGAGTCACAGACGTCACCGCTTCAACAGACTCTTCAGCAGGCTGTTGCTCATAACCTCAATAATATCGATCATCATCACCTGAGCAACAACAACAACAACAACAGTATCAGCAGTAACAAGAACCTCAACGAGTCTCGCACCCAGAGCAAAGCGCAAAGGAACGCCCATCACAGAGGATCCCGAGGCGGACGGCGTGGTGCAGCTGGCTCCCAGAGCTGCTCATCGCCCGGCGACTCCGAGGACACGCCACGTGCAGGTATGGAAGAAGACGCTGGTGAGTGCAGCAGAACGGACGAGGATGAAGAAGACATCGGTGGCAGTGATGATGACACTGGTGGTGGTAGTGACGGTGGTGGTGGTGCTGGTGGTAGAAGGGAATCGATCATACAAAATGGCAGCAGACAGCAGCAGCAGCGCTCCAAACAGCTCCAGGCGGTGGGAGCGTCCCCGTCGGCGTCGACATTCGCAAGCAAAAAGGCTTCGCCGGTGGACGCCACGGATAAGCCTTATCATTCGTCCCTCGCGTCGGTGGTGGTCGTGCTCGAGGGCAAACACTTGTGGGACAAGTTCCACGAGCAGGGCACGGAGATGATCGTCACCAAAGCCGGGCGCCGCATGTTTCCGACCTTCCAGGTGAAGGTGGTCGGGCTGGAGCTGGCCGCGGAGTACCTCATGATTATGGACTTTGTGCCGCTCGACGATAAGCGCTATCGATACGCGTTCCACACGTAAGGGCAGCATGCCGGGGAGTCACCGTCGCGGACGCCGTGAATGCAGTTCGTTGTGTGTTGGGGACCGTGTGCGAAGACGCCGCATGATGTCGCCAAGCATGGATTACTAACCGGCTAACGGACTGGAACGGATTGACGTTTGCCTTTATTACTCACCAGCCTAACTCGCATGACATGAACGAGGGGTTGGGTTTTGGAACGATGTTTCGAAGAGAATATCTTACAAAGCCTGATAGGTTATGATCCAATCCTAAACGATCCATAGGTCGAAACTGACGTATCTGACTTTCATAAGTTGTACATTATAAGCGATACATTTGTGATGAAACTTGTCTCATCTCTATGGGTAGAATCCGAAGATCCGTAGAGTCGATTCCAAAGAGTCTACAGAAATCATGCAGATTCGTTTCGTTGCTCATTAATAGTATTATTAGTCATGTTTGCTAACTAACAGCTATATGCACAATGCTTCTTTAACTGTATTATACCAGTAATCATATTAATCTAAAAGCGTTCTTTAAGAAATCGGAATTTACAACTCACATCACCCTTTCCAGATCAAGCTGGGTTGTGGCCGGTAAGGCCGATCCCATCTCACCGCCGCGCATCAGCGTCCATCCGGACTCGCCAGCGACCGGCGCCACCTGGATGAAGCAGACGATCTCCTTCGACAAGCTGAAGCTCACCAACAACCAGCTCGATGACAATGGACATGTTAGTATGGCAACTTTTTCTGTTTCTGTTTGGGCCCAGCCCGATACACTCGTTTTGTGACGTTCTTCATCGACACTTGCCAGATCATTCTCAACTCGATGCATCGCTACCAGCCTCGGCTGCACGTTTGCTACTTCACGCGCAACGGCGTCAAGGACGAAAAGGACACGCTGACGCATCGCACGTTCGTCTTCCCAGAAACGTCCTTCACGGCGGTGACCGCTTACCAGAACCAGCGGGTAAGTCCGACCGTGGGGAGGTGTCACACCGTGGGGAAGTTTATCATTCACTCCATCCCTCTCGATCTCTCGCTCTCTCTCTCTATCTCTCTCTCTCACACACACACTCTCCCTGCGCCAAGTTTGGTAACAATGTTTACGCGATCGGGCCCGAGTGGCAGCATGCTGCATACCGCACAGCATCGCCGCATCCTTTTCCCATTACGTTCGAGCAAACAAACGATTACGGAACGGTCTGTTTAATGTTTATTTTTTCGTTCAAGGCGTGCATGATGCTCCGGGTTGTTTTTTTCGATGGTATTTTTTTGTGTCTCTACACCTCTTCCCGAGCATCGGGGCTCGGATCGGATGATCGAGTAATTATTGATGCAACAGTGTTGGGTTCCGATGCCGATGCAGACGGAATGGCTCAACTGCTCCGCACGGTGCACGGTGTGTCGTCAATCGGTCTGGAGTAGCGCTTGGAGCAGGCTATAATGTGCGGCGAAGTGTTGTGTAAATTTCTTGTTCTCCAGTTTATTGCTCCCTTCCGTATCGTACGTCTTGTAGCTTCCCACGCTACATTTTAAAGGTTTTTTTTTTATAATTGGTCCGCGACACGCCTTGCGGTATACCATATCACCGAGACACACGTACCAGCTCACCATTCACAAACCGCACCGCAGATCTCTAATGATCTTGTTCTGCGCCAAAACATGAGCCCCGCCAAGACAAGCTGAATTAAGCTCGTGAAGATAAAACACGCAAAACGCACACCTAAATCACGGACCATTCGTGTCGGGAAAATTTGTGTTTAAAATGGCACATCGAAAGCCGAGGGCTAATGTTCGCTCGCGCCCGTCGTTGATCGTAAATTCTAAAACACGCCTAAATCATAAAACGCTCTTCCCGCCCCACGCGGCCAAAACGAAACCCTCGATTCTGTGTCCCCGATGCATTTGCAGTCGGAGACAATGAGGGAACACAACCGGCACCAGTGCCGGCAGCGCCACGACTCCACCCGACACCAGAGAGATGGGTGTATGTGTGTGTGCTTGTGTGGAATGCGCAACGAAACGCGACCGCGACAACCCACAGCGATTAAAAGTAATGAATGGGTTTAAATATTTTGACAGATATTACAAAGTAGGAAAGATATATTGGAATGGTGCCTGAAACGAAGTAGCGAAAAAAAAATCGACTGCGTCTCGGAAGGGAAAATGCGATGCGTTCGCGGGCGTCGAAATTTCATGACGGAGCTATAAATTTCTTCGCTTTCCCTTTCCTCAAGGGAAGATCAGATCATATCGTCGTGGGGCACGACGAGTGTCATAATTGGTTTCAAACAATCGACCGGCAGTAAGAAATGGGAGCACGGGGAGCGGTTACGAAAATTTTAAGCATCTCACTAATCTTCCTTCCCATGCGAGCGCTCTGAAGTGAAAGTAGCAAAGAAAACGCAGTAAATAATTAACATGAGATTGGTTAATTTTTATGTTGTTCTGTTTCCTTCCGCGCAGGTAACGCAGCTCAAAATCGTCAGCAATCCGTTCGCGAAGGGCTTCCGGGACAACGAAACCAATGAGGAGTAAGTACAGCAGTATCATTTACCATCTTTTCACCAGTTACATGTATTAGATCTTCTCATCTTACACTGCACATTCAGTGACTTGAAAACGATTACGGAATATAAACTATTAGTTTGTATTCTAACCTGTCAGTATGAAGTATGGCGCAGATAACAAAGAGTAGACAAGGGAGTTTTGGACCCTTCCAAACTAACAAAGAGCTTATTCAGTAGCTTTCTGCCAGCAGGCCATGATCTCCACTAACATATTTGACAGATCCAAATATACACGCTCATCCTCTAGCTGGGGACGTTTCGGCATAGTGTTATTGTTTTGATAGTAAATAAAGCGAACCAAAACAAGCAGCTTATGCGTGCGAGACCGATCTGGTAATAAAAGTGCCAACACCACGACGTCGACACTTTCACACCTCGACAATACACACCGCCAATTCTTTAAGGCACGCTTAGTCTGATAAATGTATAAAAAACATACACTAAACGTCACTACTGCATTCCCGGCTTTTCTTTGATATCGCCCACGGAGAATCGTACCAAATTTGATTGCCTTTATTTATGCGCTTCCGAAATCGTTCTCCTACTCCTCCTCCAGCTAGTCTCCCCGTGGAATTAATATATCTGTCTGCATTTTCGAAACAACGGAAAACAATGCCACGGCATCGGCCCTGATAATGGCGCTGCGGGTTCGTTGATTGGCTTGTAAGTTATGCTCCTCTTTATACGGCGAACCAGCGCTGCGTAGGCTGAAGGCTAAAAAGTTTAACGCTCCGGAAACGGATATCTCCGACATGACCGCCCAACCGTACCATTAGCTCCCCGTCGGTTCGACTAGTGTCAAATGGAGCAGTGACAAAGCGGAAGCCTCTCGAGTTTCCTTCCGATCGGAGAACACTTTCCAGTTGACTACACCTGACATGCTTCCTTCCTCATTCCGCGGACATTCCGACGCGCTGCACAACCTTGCCAAACTCCTTGCCAACCTCGGTATGAAAGATCGTATTTCTTCTTTCAATTAGCTACCCTTGCTCCGGGCGGTGGTCGATGGGGGTGCGAAAGATGGGAAATAAATTCAATTTGATGTGATACCGTTAAATCGAACGATTATCGTGTGTTTATACTTGCCCGTTAGCAGCTGCAAACACGGACTCGTGATCCTCCATGATCGTCATTAGCTCACTTGTTTAGGCAATCCATCTTAGCGTGGCGCTAAGGAATGCGATGGCAACTACATCAATTTTCTTGATCCAACGTAAGGAGGCGTTTAGAGGGAACCCGTACTTGGAATTCGAACAATATGACTATTTTTCGCTCAAACATTGCAACAGCTCCACCAGCTCACTCTGCGTGGGCTTTAATTGAAGTACTCAGTGGCGATATCCACGGTGGGGTGTTGAAATATAACATTCGACATCACGATTCTTGAAACCACAGCTATGGCGGGCACCGTGCAGAAAGCATCTTCCCTAATGCGCGGCTACGATAACGCGTCCCAGACCTCGTCCCCGAAAATCCAGATGCTGTCCATTGGAGCATCCCGCGAACAGCAGTGCGGCTTTCATCGATATTTTATTAGAAACATAAATAAACACACTTCTAATCATTGCATCAAACTTCTCGCTTTGGCCGATCGATTCCTTACACACACACACATGGGCTAACGGGATAGGAATTGTTTCATTTTTTCTCCAACTCGCTACCGAGTAAACAAAGTTGAGCAGTGGCACATTGAAGCCGCATGGGGTGATCGTGATACAGACAACGGGAGCGCTTCGCAAGCGCAGAAGGATGTAAAAAGGGCAGTGAGTGAAAGCAACGTCTAGGGTGGGACGAGATTGGCTCACGCAGGAGCTTATCGTTACCGCATGCTTTATTTACACTGTCGCGCCCGGAGATTGAACATCTCTACAGCTCGCCCTCGGACTTGTGGTAGATGACGACGTCCTGGAAGTACGCGTTCGGCACGCTGTAGAACACCTTCTCGTCGATGTAACGATCGAACGGATAGCCGAACGCGTACGTATCCATGTAGCGGGCACCGGAACCAACGCCGCACGACAGCACCGGATCGAAGCCGGCGTACTGCGTCACCTGCGGTGCCTTGTACGGCGACACGATCACGTACAGCTGGAACGGCATGCCACCCTTCTTGCCCTTCGGCAGCATCAGCCGGTTCGGGAAGCCACAGTGCGCCTCGGACATATCGAGCTGGAACTTCTGCGCTCCCGTGTACCCGGCCATGACGCTGCGGTACAGCTCGTAGAACGAGGTACGATCCCGCACGTACCCATTGAAGTTGACCGAGTTGCGCGTGATGACGTTCTTGCCCGCGGCGAGCTCCTGCACGAAGTAGTCCAGCTCGTAGAAGTTCTCGCGGTTCGTGTTCAGCGTGTACTGCCCACCGTGTGCGTCGTACTTCGGCCCGAGGAATACGCGGACCGCCGCCTTGCCCGGCTGCTCCGCCGTCAGGCTCACCTTGTACGTGAACGGTTTGTGGTTGAGACGCACGGTGCGTGCCTTGATCACGACCGGGTCCGGTTTGTACTCAATCTCGCCGAAGCCCTCGTACCGGCCCGGTACGTACGGTTCCGGCTCGATGTCGATCGCGTTCGTGATGTCCACGTCGAAGCGGTCGAAGTACGTCTGCAGCTTGTCCACCACCACTCCGTCCACCTTCACGCCCGGGTAGTACAGCTCTTCGTACGTATACTCGTCCAGATGTCCCTTGAACTGATGGTAGTAGGAGACGATGCGCTTGTAGATCTGGTAGAACACCGGATCACGCATGGCCGACTCGTAGTGCTCCAGTGCGCTCGGGATGACCTGGTACGGTTCGACGGGCTCGATGGCCGCACCCATCACGATGCGGGCGTACATCGCCACGTACTTGTAGAACCGGTGCTCGTCGCTGTCCGGATTGGCCTGGATCAGGTTGCCCAACACGTCCACCGACTCCGGCGTGTTCAGGTTCACCGTCTTGCCGTCGGGCAGCACGAAGAAACCCTGATCGATGACGTCCCGCAGACGCTTCTCGTAGTCCCACACCTGGTGGAGCTGGCGGTTCTGCACGATGTGGTAGTAGTTGTCGCGCGCCGGGAAACTGTGCCCGTTGTAGTACTGCAGGTCCGGATAGTAGCCGGTCGCGATCGGTGTCCACCAGGAGAAGATGGGCACTTGTCCGAGGTCGTTCGACAGACGCTCGAGGTAGTAGCGGGCCAGAATCTGCTGGTGCTCGTACAGGTACAGCTCACCGCGCCGATCCTTCGCCAGCCCGAACTCCTCACCGCCCAGCCAGAACGGATAGTCCGTGTGCAGGTAGTAGTAGTAGCTGTTCAGGCCGATGTCCTCCGTGAAGTAGGAAATCTTCTGCTCGGCGTTCGTGTGCACGTACCAGCCGGTGTAGTTGCTCGGCATCGTCACCGTGTACACACCGTCCACCTTCTCCATGCCGTAGTAGCCCTGCATCTTGTACTGCTGCGCCCTCTGGATCACCTCCGTGTTGATGAAGTGGTACGGGCTGATCTCGTACGGTGCCGGCAGCACAAATCCGGCCATATCCGGTCGGTGCGTCACGGCCACGGTCAGCGCGTACACGAACATGCCCTCGTTCACGTAGTACCGTGCCCAGGCAGCTACCTTGTAGAACGTGTCCCAGTTCTTCGCGTGGTACAGCACGCGGAACAGTGCGATCGCCTGCTCGCGGTGCTGCTTCTCGTAAACCGAGAACACTTCCCCTTTCGGGAGCAGCCCATGCTCGTAGTACGACCACAGCTTCTTCGCCCACGGTGCGGTCGGTTCGTGCTGAAACAACTCGCTGGACTCCTGGAAGTGGAAGTTCTTCGCGTACGCCACCAGCTGCGGGTTCCAGTCCTTCTCGTACAGGTGGCGGAACAGCAGCAGCAGGTCTTCCTGCTTGTGCAGGAACTCCTTCTCGGCGTACTTCACCTGGGCCGTGCTGGGCACGTAGGCGGCCGACGCGAGCGCCAACGTCGCCCCAAGAACAAACACTGCGAACGTTCTCATCTCCGGACGTAGACTGATGCCCGGCGGTACGGTGCGGGCACACTTTTATACAGCCACACGAGAACCTTTATCGGGAAGATCCTGACCTCTCGAGCCTCCCGAAAGTTTGTACGATCAGCTGCTTGGAGCATGTGTAACAGGACGTTGATAATTCGCGCCGAGTGTGTTTGTGTGTTTCTCTCCCGCTATCAAACGCTGCTGTGAGAGGTAATCAGGTGCAACTGAAGAGTGCAGATGAGTTCGTTTAATTCAAAATTCACCTCCACAATACGTCAGGTTAATCACCGTGAAAAACCATTATCACTGCCAGTGCAACGCAGCAAGCCAAACATGCCTACTTCGATGAGCTAGTAAATCTGCTACAGAACGTATTGAATAACTCATCGTCGGGAACTCGGAACTCGATAGCACCCCATAAATATCGGCTTGCTCGTATTTTAGCGAACATCCACAAATTATACCCATCATCTCTCGGAAGAAATACTCCTGCTCTGATCGTTGAGTGTGGTTGACAGATCTCAAACAAATTTACCAACCCATTAGCACGTTCCTACCTGTTGTTAAGAGCCAACACCCTGGCAGTAGATCCCAAAGCTAAACACAATTTTAAACAAAACAAGCGTAATGCTTGGGATCACTTTAAACAATCTCTACGTTATGATTTGCCCCAACTGGTCCTAAGAGTATCCACCGACTCTGTAGACGAACGCCTATTGACCGTTCATTCAGAAACTTTCTTCGTGTTAGAAAATCGTTCTACTTCTTTCTCCGGATCGAAGTGAAATAAACTCCTCGTTTTACGAGGAAAATATATAGCGATCCTTTAACTTCATTCCGAAGCAGGAGGAGGACGTTCTGGAAAACAGAAAGAGGGAAAGAATTCATTGAAAGCCACTAAAAAACAATAGCTGATCACTTTTCTTTCTTTTCAAATTTCCTTTCTTTTTTACGTAAATTCGTGTACTCCACACAGACTCCACTGGCCGCTACTCCCGAGTCCCGTGTACGTCCACGGTGCAGGTTTAAACAAACAATTAATCATAAACCGAATCGTTTGTTTACGGGTGGCGATCGATTGCGGACTCACCATAAGATAATTTTCAAAGCCCGAGTCCGAGATGGTCCAATCTGGACACTAGTGGCCTCCCTCCACGTCCTCTCCAGCATGGCCCACAACGAAGCCACGTGTAGCATTCAGCATCAAATTGCCACTCGATCGATTGCATCTCGATTGCTGTCCAGCGTCCACCGATACGAAACATATGGTCAAATGGCGGTGAGGAGCAAGGGCCCGAGATCCCGTGCCGAGCACATCAATTGGGGCGCTGGGGCGCTCACGTAACGCGAGTGTTGCAACGCGATGAAATCCTTCCGAGCGCTATGGATCGTTCCGGTAAACAAACGCACTTCGAAGCGTTTGTTTTCGAAACAAAAAAGCGCCATTATGTGGGGAACGGCGTTATTTTCGGACCCCCGGGACTGATAAGCAACATTCGGCGCTAGCCATCCTGTCTGAGAAGATACTGGTGGGTGTATGTGTGTGTGTGTGTTCAGCTTCACACATAGGGTGATTTTATTGTACCTCGGTAGCGTAAGTTTGATGCTCTTTTGGAGCCTGCAATCAATCGATGCATCCGTTGGCGTTTATTTCTGATCAAAAGCTATCGCTGGAAGAAATGATTTGCTGGGTGGTTTGATAATTTCACCGGGTGGTAGCAAGCGCATTTTGGAGATTAAAGCCAACAGAAAAGATTAAAGAAGCAGGCGCTGAGCATAAACAAAAGCCTATGGAAATTATGAAGCAGCCGCAACAAAGTAGCTATGTTATTAACAATCCATAGCATGGTTTCCAGTATACTGAATGTGCATTGAAATTTCACTCGTTTCACTCGCTCTGATAAAAGAAAAACATAACTAGCTGGAATAATATATAATCAAATTTGAAAAGAAAATAAGAAAAGACACACAATATGAAATAAAATACCAAATTACCTTTAAGAATCGATAATTACCTATTTAAAAATATATATAACTTAATAAATAGATTAATACATAAATAAACAAAGTAATAAAGTCATCTTCCTGAATGGCCATGGAAGGCATATCGAGAGTCATATACATCTACATGGAGTTACGATTAAAAGATGTTGACATCCACCCACAACACAGTAAGGCGTTGTGAAGCTCTTTCCCCCACACAAATGTACGAAAAATACATAAATAAAGCAAACAAACGCATTGTGCGCTGTTTGCACATCTTTAAAAATCATTACTTTTACTTTATCTTCTCCCCGGAGACGAGTGAACGACAAAAAAGCACCCGCACATTAAAATCCAATATAGATCATGTGTTTATGATTTGACGAAGAAAAGAAAGCCCCTTCGCGTGGTGTTTTATCCGACCCCCGTTTCCCAACCACACATTGTTTCGCCCATATCATTGTCACATGCTTTCTGCGTCTGTCAACAGAATGCAATATTTGTAACGCAAAGAACTTTCTTTAAATAACGCACTCATCATTTTTCACATTTTTTGTTTTATTCTTCTACTGTTGCAGATCTCAGGAACGATCGGCACCGGCAATGAGCGATCGGTTGAAAAATGAGCGCAGTTCCAGCTACAAGAGTAAGTAATGAGGCGCTAGCACGCCTGCAAGCAAGCAAGCAGGCAAGCAGGCAAGGCCAAACGTATTGTTTGCCTATAAATATCGTCCCCGAACGCGTCGACAGGGGTGAGCAGTTTCCGCACACAAAAAACGCACACACTTGAGACACTTTTTACGGCTGGGAGCAATGCAGTGCGCATTCGCGCTGCGAACGGATCGAATGCATTTCCTACGATGCTGGTTAGCTTTTGGCGGTGGTAAATAAAATCCAACATAAAATCCATGCCGCGGGCCAGCAGCACTCCCCGGCAGGTGATGAAAAGCTGGTGCATATTTTCTTCACACCCAGCGGCTGACGGTGAGCGTTTCAAGTTTTTCACTGGTTCCGTTCATTCGTATGTCCCAAGCCGGGCGCGGGACAGAGCGATGGCCTCGCGTTGCACTTTTCTTCGCGCTTTTACACGCATCACGAATAGCCTCGAGGAGGCTCGAGGAGGTGTACGGAGCATTTGGGCGAAACGAAATCAAAAGAGATCGTAGTATGCAATTTTACTGCGAAGCAATTGTCACCTACTTCGTTGGAGAATTATGGCGATACGACACAGACGTCGGTTGCCTACTGAGATCACGTTTCCAGACGAGTTTTACGCATTCATATAGTACTCAATTTAAATCAAATATTCTTATTGCTTATTCAAGACTCTTGGAATTGGTATGGAACTTGATATGAAAAAATGCATGGCTGCTCTTAATGTATATATATTCCTTATCAGAAATATTAATATTTCTGATACGGTTTTATTTAAACAACATGTCTTTTAGGCTTTAAGACATCATTAGTTATCGTTCTTGTATATTTAGAAAAACCACTTTAGTTACCATAAATTCTTAAGCTTTTGTTTAAGGTAGTTAAAGCTACATGTTTAATAAATATTTCAGGAAAGGTCTTCAAATTATGTAAAATAAATAAATTGGGGTTCGTTCATCCTGATCGGAACCTTATCGGTTTGTAATCGAAACTTTATCGGAAACTTATTGAAACTTGCACCCAAGATTTAGACAAATATAGGCAGATCTAGGGGATCCTCAATCTTGGAAGAAATAGTGTGAGAAAAACTATTTTACTTGTTCTATAGAGGGCCTCGAAAGGAAAAGGAATAGGAATAGAATAGGATACTAATTTTATAGGCACACAAAACAATTTCTAAATCAACATTGTAATAATCTTTGTTTATTACAAGAAGAGACTTAATGGAGACGAACGTAAATGCTTTGACATTATGAAATAATCATATCCGGAACAATCATCTGTGTATTTAAAAAAAAAACTCCCATTTAATTTTGCACATTTAACCCATCAATTAATGAACGCGATTGACGAGAGAACGGTCGTACGATCGAAACGCTCGCTAAAAGATCCACTCAACAGTGCTGCTTGCTGCCGTCACCTAACTACTACTAACTGCCACCACTTTTTTCGCACTCCCACAGAAGATAGCGAAATGGCAGCAGTGTCAACCGGCGTTACGTCCTCGTCGCCACGGATAACGTCGTCCTCCAGCACGAACGCCACCACGACCCCCTCCGTCCTGTCGCTGCATCAATCCTCACACCACCACCACCACCAGCCCACACCATCCCTGCACCATCACCTCCTGCAGCACCATCATCTTCACCAGCCACCCGGCGGAACCAACGAAGGCACGGCCGGGGCGTCAACTGACGCCCATCAACATCACCATCATCAGCAGCATCTGCAACAGCAGCAGCAGCAGCAGCAGCAACAGCATCAACAGCACAACCAACACCAACACAACGGTGGGTTGACTTCCCTCTCGTCGGGCCATTCGCACTCGCCACTGAACTCACCGACGTCCTCCTCCGGTGGGGCCTCCCTCTCGCCGTACGGGCTTTCCCCGCACGGGACCGGATCGGGAGCGACACCGGCCGCATCCGGTGGCAACATGCTCGCCCAACCGTACGCTTCCGATGCGAGTGGCTTCGGGCCGATCTACCACCACCACCACCATCACCATCACCACAACCCGCTGGCACCGGGTGGGGGAGCCTCACCGTACATGAACCACCCGTCGTTCGTGGACAAGTACAAGCTGTCGGTGACGCCCCCGCCCGGACCACCCCCACCACCCAACACACTCACGCCCCCGGGCCCAACGTACACCGGGCACTATCAAGGCTTCTACGCCGGAACGGCACACCCGGCCGCGGGAATGATATCCACCGCGCACCACACGATGACGCACGGGACGCGGGCTACCGTGGCGTCGATCGCCTGCCGGGACCGACCGGACCACGGTTGGTATCCGTGAGGACCTGGGCCGGTCGGAACTCGTTTGTATATAGTGCCATCGAGTCGCAGTGTGCGATAGGCTTCGAAGGGAAAAGGTATTAGAGGGCTCGTGTTTTCGGTTTGGAGAAGCTGGGCCAAGGTATTTAAGATCACATGAACACTATTTATTAAGAACTTCCCTCGAGGTGACAGCAATAAATTGACCTTCATTTCAATACCTCTAGACTGCGCTCATTGTACTACATTCGAAATTAAATAGTTCATCCCTAATGTCTAATGACTGTTCACTCAACATATTCTATTGAAGGATCATACTCCATATTAGTGATTTCTTCCAATTTTAATATACACATTTGAGAAATGTGGTGGATATTCCAGGAGGAGTGAATTTTTCCAATTGTTTGTATCAAAATTTAATGAGTGTAAGTTAATCTAACATATTTTCTCCACATGTCCTCATACTATAATGGAAGCAGTATAAAATGTCATCCCAAAATCCCAAATTTCACGTTCACTTCCGCCAATGTTGTACAACACTTTGAGGCCAACTCGTAGCTTCTTCGCACATCCCAAATTTATTGCCCCAATACCACATCCGGGAGACAGATCGACGAGAAAGGAAAAAAGTATTATTTATTACGCTCGCCATTTGGAAAGATGCGACCAAACGACACTGAACACCGATCGGTACGAAGCAGCGCAACAAAGCGCACTTCACGAAAGGCCGCGCGACTCCGGGATCGAACACTCGGGCAACGGTGGCACAATATTTTTAGACGCGATCTCGAAGCCACATTAACGGCAGCCACCGGTAGCGGCAGCAGTCGTACGCCGTACGCGATAAAACGCTCCACTAAAAGAGGTGTGAAAAAATTGGTCCGTAATTATAGAAATTTATTTTCCAATAAATTTGGGCGCACTTCCCGAGCGGCTTGACACCGGGCCGCGAACCGGGGGCCAAGCGGGCCAGAGGTCCCATTTTCAAGTTCAGAGTTCCTCTGCTCCATAATCGTTGCCGGCTTCTGGCAGAGGGATATGTCCGTCAGCGCCGTGCACTGCGGGATTTTTCGTCGGGAGGGACGTTAGTTTTTTTCGTTCTGACATTCCGAGAGATTGATGAGCCATCGGGAGCGGGCAATGTTATCAGAGGCCTAACGATTATTTGTTGCCGTTTCCGCTTTTCGGGTGGCACTGGAGCTTCGTGTCCTTTTCCGCAGCGCAGCAGGAAGATAATCGAAGAGCCAGCCCGGCCGTTGCGGCTGAAGGGCGTGTGTATAATTTATGATTTATTTTGACACTTCCCTACGACGCATTTGTCATGGACGATCGGGTACGATCGTGGGACGGGGCAGTAAACCCGGGACATTAGTTGGTCTCACTTTCCCAGTGGTGTGTCGTTTGACCCTCTGGAGTCATTCATGGTGTTGCTTTCTCTTTCGCTGCAAAACGTCTTTGATCACATGCAAATGTCGCACATGCAAATGGTGCCGTACGGCAGGGAAAGGACACGCACTGCATCTGCATACCCTCGTCTGTCGGTAAGGCCGTTGAAAGTGATACCTCAACCCTCATCACACCCGACTTCACAAAAGTCACAAAAAATCCGGCCCGTGAACGTGTGGAAAGTTTATGTTTTCACCGTGTGCCTCTCTATCACTGCCTTCGGCCTGCACACTTCTGCTGATCCTGTTCTCTCCCGAACTGTCACAGTTTTCCGGTCGCCTCGTGCGTTTTGTTTATGCGCATTGCGGCCACAGAAGGACGCAGGGCTGAGCCTCTCCGGGTGAGGTCCCGAAGAAGCCCACACTCCCGTTCAAACTGCAACGGGAAACCCTTTTCCCGCAGGCTGCCCGCCGAGACCGAGTACATGCAAACATTCCGTGACAAATTGTTACAAACACAGCACTATCCCTGAGACGTTGTTTACGATCGCTTCGAGCGCTTTGCTTCTGTTTCGTCTGCGGTACTCGCTCGCCTACGCCTGCGCCGTGCGAAGTAAACACAACGCAAAGAGTGGATGAGGTAGACGGAACGCGGAGAGCGTGAAAACGATCTGCTTCCACTTGAACTGACAGATGACACTGGCCCCGGCGCGGATCCGGTTCGAAGGACCACCGTTGGAAGATAGTGAAAGTATTGATACGAACACCGCATCGCCGGACCACCACGATCCTGCCGCAGGACCAACACCGGGGACGGGACGCTGAGATAGGTTACGACACGGATTTTCACTCATCTGAAGTGGAACAACACAGAAAAAAGTCCTCTCCGTCGCATATCGAATCATCCAACTGGCTAACGATGACGCCAAACTTCCACCGTTTGAAAGGCTTGAAAGATTGTGCGCACAAAGGCGCAGACGCAGCGTGTTGGTCTTTGATCGTGCGATGCGTTTGATTGACACCTCATCAATGGGAGGTTGAGGTTTGGGAGCTAATTAGCGCAGCCGCTACCGTGCGCTTCGAGCGAGCGTGGAAAATTTAATGTTCATGTTCGTTCGTGTGCCGGGCCTTTGGGAAACTGATCCTAATCGGAAATGGTAAGGTGCTCGCCTTTCTTTCTAGCTGCCAACCATGAACAACTGTATCGTTTTACAGGAGTCAACGTCAATCAAAAGCGGACGGGTTGTCACAGCCAGAGCTCAAAGTGCCTCTGCAACTTGCGTAGTTTAGGAATTTGGCATGGAAAGATCCTTATGCAGACATAAGGAGAGGTCAACAACAAGGGTATCGTCATAATCGAAAAGAAGTATAAAAGATATTGTCTCCATAAAGAAAACAATGTATTCTAGTACGTTTTACGTTGGTTGTAGTGATAGCGACAATCGTCTGATCTGCGCATAGGTAGCAGACCTATTTGTAGTTGGCTAATTGTAACATTGTATGCCCAGACGAAGACTCTACTTGACAGAACTCGATAGTTACCGATAGATCTTAAACCAATTCGTTAAACAATATTTTTTTTTGTACTAAAGTGTGTACTAAAAACCCGGCGAGTGCAAAGGGGTCTGACTGAAATCCCGCTGCTAGAAACGTTCCTCCCAATAATGTTCATCGGTAGCTGTCTATTATGTAGTTAGACCGAGCGACATACAAAAATTATAAAAAATATATAAAAATACTTTTTTCATTTACATGCTTAAGGACGGCGTGTTCGTATTGATTAACTATATTTTCCTGAACTTTGCTAAAAATAAAATAATATTTCCATTTAAAAAAAAAACACGAAATTAGAAAGTAACATGCATGAATCGTTCGCATTGTGCCTCAACGCATTCGAGTTTCACCGGTTTTCCAACAGATGGCGCTATGAAAGCTCCGGGTAAAGTTACCGAGCGCGTTTTTCAAATTTTGTTTTCGTAACGATTGCGTAATCATGACGACAAAAATATTGTATTTTTGAAAACGTTGTTTACACATACAAACACAAATCTGATTGTGGTATTTACGCATCAGCAATGAACTATAAGCTAGGTGAAATATGAATAGAATGAATGTTACCTGACCGAAAATGATCATCCGGAACAATCATGTTCTGCATTGCATAACCACTTTGGCTACCTCACCGTGCGGCTCCATTGTTTCGAAATGGTAGAATAGAAATTATAATTGCAAATTGCATTAAGCAAACATTAAAACATAAAGTGTCCTTCATACTCGATAGGCATGATCCACGATGGCCTCGATTACTTCGTTCAGAGCAGTGTGCAAGATCGACGCCACCGTCAAGCGCAACAGTTTAGCTCCACCGGAAACAACCATAAAGGAAGTGTCTAAAAGGTTTCATGAATTTACACATCCTTACATCGTCTGGTTGTATCTTCCTTCCGTCCGCGCGCCTCAATGTCATCGAATCAATGTAGCGTAGATTCCCCGACCGTTTTGTCGCATGCTCAGCGCACGAAAAATGTCAGCTAAAGACAAGTGGGGAAACACCCAGCACGTAAATTCCACGATGCAGTATCGCAACACCAGACAGCCTTTTCTGAGAGACGAGGAATCATAATTTTAGAGAACAAATAAATTAAAACCCTACGCAGCGCATCCAAAATTCAAATTAATTCAAACGGTTTTCAAGAAAATCGATCAGACGCTAGAAATGCTAGAACCACCACCACCACCTCCACCATCCCCATCATCCGGTGGGTTTTCCTTCCCCCGCGCGATCAAACCCGGAGCTGGATAACCTTGACCAAAATCCCTTCACCAAATGCATGTCGCACTAATAAAAGCGACCCAGCCCGAAGGTCCGAATCGCACGATCACTGCTTCTCCCACAGCTGCTGCGTTTGGTGCTGGTAATTCGAGCATAAGAGAGACGACACTGAAACCCGTCGCACATAAACTAGTGAATGAAGGCGTTAATATTAATATGCGGTATCAAAAGTCAGTCAGTTGTTTCATGGTTAAGGTCAACATTGGCCCGTCCCGTCCAGTGTGTTCGACGCGTCTGCTAGATAAAGATCTGGTTTGGACGCGGTTTTGTGGTGCGACAGTCGGATGACACAACGGAGAACGATACGCACGTCGATTCTATGCAAACCTAACACTACCGTAACTTTATTTGAATATATTGTAAAGAAACAAAAAGGATGCATCCCGTGGAACGGGTTTGGCCACCGCAGCCTGTGCAGGTGGAAAAGCAAACGTTTTTCTTTTCCGCATCATTAGCATACTCCCACGGAATGGGTTGTGTCGCATCTACGGGGGGTGGAGTCGTTTCGCAATATCTGACGATCAGCACACACCTCTGGGGCGCGTTTCGCCTGACCATATCCCCCTGGCACGAGATCATACCGAACCGGTTAACTGCTCTGGCACCGTTTTTTTTTATAAATTTGCTTTCGAACCGTCTGGACGACATTTGTAGTAAACGGCATCCGTCGGGGAGGTATAGATTGTTTTGGAGAAGACCCGGAAGGCCGATGCTATTTTGATTTGAATATCAAAGCGCAAGCCCGATGACCGTGAACTTGACAAAATCGCCAGTTTGTTTCAGCCCATTTTTTTGCTATCGCACCGCGCCGATGAAATCGGGACAGACTTGCCGATCGCATAGACTCCGAAAAAGACATATCTATCGACGATGTCTTGCCGAGAAAAAATATACATATCTGGTGGGTTTACATTATTAGCCTTTGTTCGCTATCTTTATTTTTGCAAAAAATGAGACTCTTGATTCTCAAATAATCAATATCAAGCTTAAGATATTGATACTTCTCACTTCTTCACTTCTTTTTCAGATATTGATACTTCTTCAAGTTAGTAGCACCGATTCAAGTAAGTAACCCAGGAACCAGAAGAAGGAATAAAAAAAAAACATTCCTATCGGATTGTTACCTTAATAAACCTTAATAAACCGAGAAGATCACTTAATGACTTACTAACGTAACGACCAAATATGAAACGTTGCTACTGGTTCCAGTAGTCTCAGTGACAGATCCACAGAAGCTCCTCCATCGGAAAGCCACCAGACCCTACCAGCGTTAAACCCTAGAAGCGATTAATAAACCAGAAAAACAACAAAACTGGATTGAGGCAACAGGCATCGTGGCGCCACCTGAATTTACGTCACGTTGTGGAAATTAAAAACACGAACATTGACGTACGAATGATTACCTTACCTGGGCCAGGAATAGTTCTGCTGGTACGACGACACAAAACACGAAAAGCTCCGTACCTTACTCTTGCACCGATCAGCGCACACGTACCAAAAGCCGGTTTCGATCCGCATTCGGATCGATCGAAATACCTTCGACCGGATTCGGAACAGGTGGCTGAATCATCGGTAGCACCCTTGTCCTGCGGGTGCCGTGACGCCATTGTCAATGTCCGATAGTGTGTCATTAAATTGTGTCCCTCTCTGCCACGATCCGTTCCTGTGATCGGTGATGGTCGAAGAAGTCGATCCAAACGACGGAAAAAACAAACCCTAAAACACAACGCTCGGTAACGCAGGTAATTAAGCTTCCCCACTAGTGTCCAGTGTCCGTACCACGGGCTTTGCCCATTAGCGCAACCACTCTGCATGGATGATCGCGCTGAGCAAAAACGCCACAATCTATGTGGTGCGTTTTCGTTTTTACTTCGAGCTTCGCGATTGCTCAGGGCACGCTAAATTGCTTTGACGAAAATGCGATACGTTCTACAAAATTTGACGGCACATGTAAGCGAAAAAAAAGCTAGGTTCATATACTAGGCACATTTTGGACGGTGAACGCGTCTTCTCAGGCTCACGGCAAAAAGTAATTAATTCCCAACGTCACGCGGAATACACCGGAACTGGCCGACCTGTAGGATGAGATTACATCGCACGTAATAACTCGACCAAAAACGCACATTTGCTGCGGTTAGCCGATCATCGGGCTCCGACATCGTGCAAGGGATCCCCTCCTGATGGCGCTACGGTACTCCAAGGTCAGCCGCGGTTTCAGAGCGAGAATCGCTGTGACGGGGAAGAGCACTAGTGCGAACATATTGATCTGTGCCTCATTCTTAACGTATCTCATTACACAAGTGCCACTTAGTGACATGACTATTGCTTTTGTGCTGCGGTAAGCGCCAATCCGCAGGATTGGCAGGATGATATTTTCCCCATCAATCGCAATGACGTGGGCTAGGCACATTTGAAATGCAAACGATCGTGGCTAATTAATTTCAATTTCGATACCATTTCTTGTCCATTCTCCTGGCAGTGAGTTGTTTTGCGTTGCTTCTACTGGAGCGGCTCCATACGTCCCCCACAAGGGTACACGGTAGTACGCATTGAGATTAGGGTTTCCTTTTTTTACTGCTGAGGTGAAGTGATCTTATAATTATGACCCTCACTGCCCCCACCACATCCCATCACCCATCTGGTAGCCACACTGTGGGGAAGTTTTTGTCCATCATATTCTGGTGGTACTTTTTTGTACGTCCCGAGCGGGGAGCGCAGCTATTTGGTATGCGCATCGGTGTACTCTCCGCGGCGACGCGTCGCACACGACAAATGGCGTCACTATCTGACCGCTCAGCTGAACGACAAACCAGAACGATCCCGGCACCACTACAGATACAGTGCGCCTGGCGCAACAAAGAAGGAAGACGCAAGACGGTTCAAGAATTTCAGACAATGACTTGAATTTCGTCAAACATGATTGACAGATACGGCTGGACGATGCGCACTGTTTGATTGAGGTGGCGTGCTATTTGCTTTAGTGGTTTTTGCTAATTCTTCAAGAGTATCAATAACCGTTCATCATTGCTTTATTACTTGTATGAGCAACATGTCCGTGAACCGCGAGCGAGGCTAAGTTTGGAAGGGTAAAGAAAAAACAGGCCTGCTTTTCTTTCCAAACAGACAGCAGTTTGCATGAACAAGGTTTGCGAACTCTACTGGCATATTGTATTTCCAATCTATTTCTCCATTTTCGTACCACGAGAGCAAATAACCTCCTCCGTAAAGTACTAACTGACTTGCTAATGAACTAATGTTTGGAGCTTTCATGAACAACATTATGTCCGTTTGGAGATACTCCAGGGATCTTTTGACACCTAGAATGCTATTTTTGAAATTCATCATCTAATTGAGCTTAAATTGTAACCAAATCCAAGGAGAACATTATACTTATTAATTAATTTATTCATTGTTAGTAAGTTGTTAAGTAAGAGCATGCTGCGTGTGTCAACTAGAAAACGATATGGAACGAATTTTCTTCGGCCTCATTTTTAGGGCAAACCCTTTCGGCCCTAGTTTGGCTGACCGAAGGCGGGTCATGCGTCGCAAAACGAACCGAGCAGCGTCACCGTCAAATAAAATCGTCACGTCAACAATAACAAAAAAAAAAATGCCCAAGCGTAATTGTAACTTACCCGGCACGGTTCGGTGCGTCCGGCGTTTTCGGGGGAAATGTTTGCCGTTTTTTTGGGGATCGCAAATCGCAAGAAACTATTACGATCTGCAGCGGGAGGACTGCCATAAAGTGGTGGTGTCGTAAGCACCAGGTCACCCTATCTAGCCCGATCTGATGACGAAAGATGACCCAACAGGCCGGTCAATTGGCAGTGGCAATATCTTCCGTGCACTCTTTGGCTCCGGTTTCACTTGCTTCACCTGCAGACGAGGTGCGATTTTTCTTTCGTCTACCAAATAAATGCACCTTTGCCATAATTCATATCGGCGACCGCGTGCAGCAGCGCCACGGTTGATGCAATTCCGCTCATGTGCAATGGGTGATCCTCCTTTTAGTTTTGTTTTCTACTGCTTCCGACGCCCGAAACGCCGAGCTCTTTTCCAGCTGCGCGATAAAAATACGGAAACGCGCCCGAACTGTGTGCGGTTTGGTTGGAAAGGAAAAGATATAAACAACAATATTTACCAGTGCCGGGCCCGCTGGACGGAAAACAGCGACTCACTTCTTGTTGTCAGAGAAGCGGCTAGAAAACTTCGGCCCAAACAAAACCCAAAACAACCACTGACACCATCGGCCCACTGGATGGGCTGGAAGCTGTTTGGCATACTATGCGCGGTGTTAAAATAAAACAACTGCTTCGCAACGGACAACACACTGGTGCGGCGACCATGGCAGACACACTGTGCGCATGCACGAGCTGTCACAGCAAAGAACGCATACTCGCACACTGGGAGCGGACCCCGTAGATAGTAGCCATTTAATCTTAGTATGCCGCGGGAGAGGAGATTGATTGAGATAGGTTTGCATCACACCTGGCGGATGACATGATGGGCTGTCAAATAATTCTTCGCAACTCTCATCCGTGGGAACGCTCTCCAAGTTCACGCGTCAAAAACGCATCAAGCAGATGAAAATTAGTAGTTGGCAGTAGTTCGCAAAAACTAAGCCACCCCTCGAGCGGAGTAGAATCTCTTCGCATGGCTGCACGAACAAAACACACGGACTTGCCCTTTCCCTTGCTCACGCCGTCTCACGCCTGATCCGCCGAATCGAACCGATCTTCGCGTATCGCTCGACATCATACACACGCACACACACACACATGGCCAAAAAGAGGCCAACTCGAGACGACCACGACGACGACGACGTTTCCCACGAATAAAGGTAGCGCCGAAGTGCGGTCGGACTCCTACTCTGCGGTCGCGAGGCTTTAGGTGCGCACACGGGGACGGTTTTGGCTCCAGACGCACCGTCCGTTCCGTCAGATCATTACCAGCGGTCGGCCTGTACGGGTGTGTGGTGTTCCAGCTCACGGGTGGTGTTCCAACGTTCCAGTCTAGTGTGGTGTACTAAACGCGTATTAGAAGCTTGATCATTGGGCGCGTGTGCGTGTGTATGTGTGCTCCGCAGGCGATTGTCCAGGCCTGGCCGGGACGTAGCGTGCAGTGCTTCCGGTGACTGGATCCGAGCGCATTTGCGGTGTGACTACCAGATCTGTGAGATAGGTGTGTACGAAACGTGTTTCAAAAAAGTGAGATAGAAAGCATCGTTTAGAGTGTCCCAAAACGTATCCGGCGATTCGAGATTTGAAAGGCGCTACAGTGCAATCATGTCCGGCGTGAGTGATTTTTACCGCGACAAGGTGGTGTTCGTCACCGGCGGTACCGGGTTCATCGGGAAGATCGTGGTGGAGAAACTGCTGCGGTAAGAACGACAGCACGATCGAGGCTACCTTGCGTACTGCTTCAAAAACTCCATAGATCAGGATCAGATCATACGATCGGGCAAACTTATCGTTCTCTTCCAATTCTCTTTTCATGCCCAATGCCGTCTGATTGTCCTGACAGAACATGCGAAGTGAAGGAAGTGATTCTGATGGTGCGGGAGAAGAAGAACACGCTGCCGGAGCAGCGCATCAAGACGCTCTGCGCATCGCCGGTGAGTAGTGTCGTCGTGTGCTGCAGGGTCTATGAGGGTCTATTGGAGAGAGTTGGAAGTGGATTTTGTGTTGTTGGTTGGCTTTTCTTTGTTGGTTTGGTCAAAAAGGGTTTTCAATCAAGCGTCACATCCGTTCCACTGGGCGCTGGGACCCCAACTCGCTGTGGCGGGGGTCCATTTTCGGCGTTACGCAACTCAACTGGCCGCCCTGTCGGACCCAACACCGTTTGAAAAGAGGAAGCAGGAGAGAATGAGTGAGATTAAGTGCGTTTCCCGTTTCCCCGATCTTGCGAAAGATCTATAGTGGCTTCGGTCATTCAAACGGGCTGATCGGGCTCTACGTTACAGGATTACATGGGGGCGGGGAGGGGGTTGCTTTCGGGAGGGAGGTGGGGATTACATGGAGGGATTTTGACAATCGAAGATGGGACCTAGATAGTCAACCAGGAACCAGGTTCGTAGGTGCATAAAACTGAAAGTAACTTCGGGTTCGTGAAATCCGCCGATTCGATTTCACTCACACCGAAAGTGAAATGATAAGCCGTAGCTATTTGGTCACCAAACCGAAGTGGGATTTGGTCAAGGATGATCGTTGCTGCAACGGACAAGAATAATTAGCGGAAAAGGCAAATATGTGGAGAGAGAGAGAGAGAGAGAGAGAGAGAAAAAAAAATCGACAATCACAGTTCATCCATAATGGATATGGAGTATGTTTCCGCACGTCCACCAGGTCGGACTTGACGTTCCATATTTATAACGTCTCGTTGCTTCCGCTTTTGTTTTCGCTTTTTTGTGTCAGTTAGAGGACTGGACCGACTCGAGACTACGCTCCTAGCAGCTAGTCGCTAGCAAGACACCCAGTGCCAGCACTAAATGCGCAAACACGCTTTCTACGTCGACATAACGTTTAAGTGACCAGCGTTTAGGTGTTCCGCGGAGCCTTTTTTTTGTCATGTTGTTGTTGGAGTCAAAGTTTGGTGGTTTCTCTTGTGCCAGCAACGCTGGCCCGGCTGCACTGCCGCCACTTCGGAAGGGAACAGAGAGCGAAAAGTAGGCGCGAAACAATTAACACGTGTTACACAATTATTGATTATGCGGCACAGACTGCTGCGACGACGCTTACGAGCGATGATGGTGCTGATGATGCTGCTGCTGCTGCTGCTGCGGCCATGCATGCCGACGCTGATTATGAAAAGAAAGGAAGGGAGTCGAGCATGAACGCAACATAACGAATACGCGTCGGGCAGCGCGTATCGCAACATCTCGCCGGACCAAATCGAGCAAACTCCGAGACACCTGCGCCACCGGAGAGTGCATCAATCAGCGCCGAAATGGGACGACGGTTCGGTTTCCTCCCGTGGGTAAATATTGGAACCACGCACCAGTAAGTAGAGGCATCCGTCCAAAGCACTCCGGATTGCCACAGATTGCCTCCCAGGTCGAGGTCGTACACTTGGGGGAGTAAAACGTCGTCATCTGTCAACACTGCTCGAATCTCTCGGTATGCAAAACGGCGAATCGTTGTTTGATTTATCGTCGTCATCGTCAGCTCCGAGCCGTCGAGGAGTCGGTTGCGACCGTGAGCTTTGTCGTGGACGTTACGCCGCCGTGCGTTGTGAGCACGATTCGCCAGCTTCACAGCCCGATCCGCGGTGCCGAGGTCAGCAAAAAGCAACCATACCATATCTCGCACCACTCGATCTAGCATCTAGAATAGGGTTTGTTTTTCCAACGGGTCGCGCACATAGTAGCGGCCACCCTCCAATCTGGTGAGACCAATCTAAAGCGATGCGTACGCACAACCGGAGCATGTTCGAGGTGCGCACGCCGGTGGCCTCCTGCGCGAGTGTCGCGCCGGTGGCGATTTCCATCGCACTCCCACTCTCAGCTAAACGAAACTATTCCGCCAAGTGATCGCAATCGAATCGTCCACTAAGTGGACGTAAGGGGGCGCTCGATCTGGAAACCCGTTGTCCCTGGCCGAACATCGTTTTCTCGTTATTAGCTCTCGTTTGTACGAAGGTTCTGGATCGGAGGGATTTGAGTTGTTTTTATTCCGATTCCGAGTTGCGTGAGGCACCTGTTGTGCGTTCGTCTCCTATCGGCGGTTGAAATCTTTCGTTTGACAATGGAAGAAAATTTCCGTTCGCTTCCTATGCGGAACGGAGTGTATCGCGCGGGAAAACAAATCATCCCGGCCGGGTCCGGATGATGGATGAAGCGAGTTAAGCGGGCTTTATTTGCGCATCCGTTGATAAATGCAAGCGGATGGACGGCGAGATCTGTCGAGAGGAAACTAGCTCGAGAGGAAGCAATCAAACAAGCAAACAAGCATACAGAAAACAAGCTGATAGGCATGAAAGGCCAATATGGTGTGAATTTCTTCATCCAGCGATCCCAACGATTAGTGCTTGTATTGGTTTCCTTCTTTATTTTTTGCAAGCTTTTCTCCTCCCGCCGTAAAACACTACGCCAGTGATGTCATGGGCGTTTACTACGGATTTGTTGCGTGTCGGCCAAACGGTTAAGTGAATGCCGAGAGAATTGTGACTGCGAGTAACGGTGTCTGATACGTGAGAGTCGTTTCATTGCTAACAACTGCGATTTTTTCTCAACTTGAACCGCATATCTAATGATGTGTATCAGACTTCGCTCCCGCAAAAAGACAACTTCATGCGAAACTACGAGTGATAAGATATATTAGCGAGACCGAGTTTAGATGTTTCCTATGTTTTACATGTTTTTTATAATGGTTAATTTTTGTCTTTGGGAAAAATGTTCCTCGAAGGAAAATAATTCCAAATTTATTTTTTTTCATCGTTTACGTTAAAGTCAATAAATTAGCCAATTTACCAAGCAATGCCCACTAAGGTGCATGTCTCGTTCGTTCACAAACACATTGACAGCAACCACGTAGTCTCCTCCAACAACTGCAGAAGCACCAATAAAATTGTTGGAAAATGCAATACACTGGCAGCAGTATAACACTGGTGAGCTACCTTTCACAACGCACAATATAGAATCATATAAACGTCTGTCAATATTTACGATCATTTACGTTTGCTTCTAATCGAATGAAAATAACGGGGACGGGCAATGGTGCGCGTAATTGCATCGTTCACTCCAGATGCAATTAAGATTGTGGCCCAATAAAATAAAACCGCACCTCCGCTACTGGATGAGCAGTTTCGGCGCATCTTGTAGTCAGGTATGTCCACTCGCACGCCGGCCCGAATACAGCTTCGAACGATTCGAGCTTTAATCCGGCTGTGTCCATTACGAAGGAATGAGGGCGAATGCTGTGCTGTGAAATGTGAATGTCGTCACAAAGTGGTTTGAAAAGTTGTCCCACAAGGCACAGACTAAGCAACAGGTATTGCCCTCATTTGCGGATTCGTCAGTGCCGTTTGGTGTCATTCTCAAGAAAAGGTCGAGCACAGTTCTTGCCACGAGCCGTCTCGGCTGTGGAACTGACCATCAGCAATGTGATTTCAATTGGTTCACCGCACACATGCCATACAGCACACAGTGATCTGAAGAAGCTTGATTAGCTAAATCACTCCAACGCTCAAGGTAAGCGGAGCTAATTTCGCACTTCGACTCCTTTCATCAGGGAGGCGTGTTTTTCGACCGTTTCGACCGATTCGTTCGCCAATCAATCAGCCAACGCTTCAAACACCGACTCCGAGTCGAGAAGCTCGAGAGATCACCGCTCGAGTCAAACAGTTGTGGTAGTCGGTTGATCGTGACTATCAAATCAATTTCTGCCGGCTCTTTGCGAGCGGCGGTACAAAGCGGGTTTTCGTTGCATTAGGCAATCGATTCGGGCAACCTCGCCAATAAAAACGAAAACATAAAAAAAAACAACCAACAGCCGGAAAACGAGCTCTCGGACCTGCGGCAGGAGAAAGTGTGGTGCCTCCAGATATGTAGAGTGAGAGGTGCACAGAAGAAAACCGTAAACCTGCTAAAAGCGTAAAGCACGCGGTGCTTAGGCATCGAACGATTCGAAAACTCACAGGTCGAAGGTTGGTGTTTAGTATGCAGGCAGTACAGAGAGAGAGAGAGAGCGAGAGAGACATCAATTCCTCCAGTTTGGGCGCACGCGACTCTCGGCGTATGATTTATAGGCTCAGCTTTCAGCAAGCAACAGCAGCAGCAGCGGCAGCAAGCTGGTTCTTCCGTTTTTGCCGTTAGCTGTAGGTCGCCACTAAAAAGACTCGTCGGCGTTCCAAACACGGCGGCGGACCTTGACTGAACGTCCGAGACTGGGAATGGAGAGCGATGGCCGTCACTTGCACCGACCAGGCCGGAAATCGGATCGTATCGTAATGGCGCGTTCGTGACATCGATTTGTTAGGATTTTGGACATTCAAAATTAAGCCTGTGTGCGGGTGTGTGTATGTGTGTGTGGGTCTGTATTAACTGTAATTACCAGCGAAGCATATGAAGGACTAATTAATGTGCGTCGCCATAGCGATCTTGTCTTAAAACCGGACAGAATGAGTTATTGTTACAATTTTGGAGCTATTTTCATGATAAAGAGGATTATGGTTCCTTCCAACAGATCGGCACCAGTTTGAAAGATAAACCTTGAAGTGACTTCCCTGATCGGAGTGACAAACTTAGCGACAACAACGTCCCAACTTTGTTGACTGAAAACCGTCTACACGTTGATTTGCTTGAGTCGATCGTACGATCGCACACTCCTCGCAACAGTAGCAGAATGTTAATTACACCGCGCGGTAATTGTTTGGTGGCGAATACCAATAATACTGGACAGTGACGTTAGCAGCGCGAAGGAGCGGAATTCATAAAGAACTGGACGGCATGCGCTAACGAGCGAACCGGGGCTATCGCGTACACTAAACTTACATAAGTATACCCAATTGTTCTAACCGCCACTCGCGAGTGGCTGGTGCAAATTTTTCAAACCAGTATTTCCACCAGCACGACTGGATCGCACTGGATCGCTCGTAATCGGTGCGACACCCATAAAGCGGGTAACGATCGGTTGTTAATTTACATAATAGACGCTGATCTTAAGCTTTCTGATTCTGACGGATGAGTAACGAGCCGCGAGCGAGAACAGACTGACCGAAAACAAAATCCTGAGCGGAAGTTTTTACTTTCATCCATCGAACCGGTTTCGAGCTGGAAACCGTGTCGTGTCGCTAACTTGTCGATGTTGGTTCTAACAAATTATAATATCGAAAACAGAACCAACTATCAAACACGACGGCAACTGATAAAATACTTGATGTGGTCTGCAGGTTAGTTTGAAATAAAATTTGCATAAATTAATTAATTTATTCTGCAAGCTATGCTCCAGACTCCGAAAGACGTGTTAATGTCTCCAACAAGAGAGTTTCGAAAGGTCACCACCGGTTGGTGGCAACATTCCTCTAACATGAGGAACCCAAGTAAGCCAGACTAAGCGACGCCCAGACTGCTCTACATCTGGAAGCATCTTGTAGTAGCGATCGTTTCAGTTTATCGAGATGCGACTAAAATAACTCGAACCAAATGACTCGTGACTAAAACGTGTCCAAATATCTCCATTTCGGCACGCTTCTCGCATAACATTTACATTCGCAATTCACCGCTGGAACCGGTGGAAGATAAGACGCCCAGCAGAATCTGTTCCAGGCTCAACCCATGAATGAACACTGGTGTCCACATCTCGAATGCCGTTTTACGACGTTTAGTCCCACGATTAGCAAGTTTAAGCGAGTGTGTGGCATGATTTCCATAATTTAGTCATACCGGCGCTACTTTTACGAGGATAGCATATCACCTTCCGTTATCTGAGGCGCCAGAATTCGAACCCGAAGCCGATCGCGATGTTCTTCTTTATGCCACATTGATGATATCAGGTGATCGGTATGGTGGAGCTGGCTGGAAACTCGTTTAGCTGTGGAGGAACATTCCAGCCATCGAAACTCGTTTAGCTGTGGAGGAACATTCCAGCCATCGATACTTTCCAAAAAAGACTTCAGGTGGAACGGGGTATTTCCTTAAAAAATATCGTTTCCTGTGTATCGAGTCATATGGCGAATTATAAATACGGGCTTTTTATTAAATTACCTTTAATGTGTTGGCGACCAACACAATCCGCACAGGTATAATACCGTTTAATTTATTATGAAAAGAAACCGAAAAAAACCCGTCCATAACTCTCCATTCCCCAAAAAAATACCGAGCGACTAATTGGAATACATTATCTTCTACTTTTTCGCATTTCGCACATGCATTCCACCATTCACGCCAGCACTTCTGTTCCTGGCGTTAGTTGTTGCGACAACGACATACTAACAGTGTTCTCGTGCATTGCCTCTCACACGGATGCATATTTCCGCGTTCGAAAAAGTCATTTGCATTCGTTTTATTTTCGAAAGCTCCTCCACCGTCCGGAACTGACTCGTCTTGGCCCAGCTGGCTGTTGGAAGCAACAAAGCCAAACCTGATATAACCAACGAAGAAAAAGCTACGCTACAGGCTTGAAAAGCACATAAAGCATAACGAATCTCGCGTGTGGGATTCGTTAATGCCAATGCACACATCCAGTAACGGCACGGAAGGGATGCGGATGCGCCGAAGGTGGACTAGCCGATCCGAAACTTCGGTTGGAATTTGGAATATAAATTATCAGCCACGAGGGCATTATCTCGAAATCGATGGCACGATTGCATGGCGGTTTTTACGGCCGAAAGAACAAAGTTCATCCCCTTGCGGAGAAGACCTGGTTCAGTATGCGATGTCAAAGTTCGGCAATGTTGTGACATGGTTTCTCAGGTAGAAAACGTACCGACGAGGGGATTCCAGAAATCCACAGCAAATCATGCCTCAAAGTCAATCAAGTTAGATAATCTAACACTTTCTGCGACCTTAGCTCCAGCAAGGGTCCCATAACGGTCAAAACTTGTTTTGGTTGTTCAACGACACACGAACTCACTGACGTTGACCTCCTTCTTCTTGCAAGTAGAAAGAAGGACGGATGGATGTTAATCATCGAACGTGGATGGATGTTAATGCCGCAACTAATAAACTCCAAACAGTGGAGCAGAGATAAAATCCTCCACTAACTAGCGTTAGTGATGAAGAACTGAATAACGGGCGCCTAATCGTATCCTAGTTGGAGTAATTAAGCTCATCAAATGTGGCCGAAAATGCAAATCTCCTATCAATTTGGGCTTTCCACACGCCACGTGTTTGTCCACCGTCTGCCTAATTGCTCGACTATTTCAATACCAGCCCGCCCAATTTGGCTACGAAATAACAATATTTGTGTTGATAAAATTCACCCGTCTCGCAAACACGCACACACACGCCGGAGCAGCGAGGTGGAAAAAGTTAGTTTGCACGTGCGGTTTCACCTTTTCCTTCGGCACGCCGAACGAATCGCCGACCTGACCACCACCTACGTAATCCTTCTTGCAGGCAGCAGGAAATTTATTCGCCATGCACCGAATCTCACCGGGCATTAGTTGGGGCGGATCGGAGTCGTTACGTAAGATTCAGCTTATCGACAGTGAGATACATCACGGCTGGTTGAGACGGCAATGACCCTTCGATATGTCGTGCTGCACGCTTCCAGGCAGCCGTATGCCACAGCGTCCCATCGTTATGCATTGTTCCGCGCGGCAGTGTCCACATTTCGGTTACAGCATTCGTCCATGTCCGGATAATCAATATTCCCGATTCTGTCAACTCGCATTCCACAAAAACCACACCTCGTGCACAGTGGAAAAGCGCCGGGTAAAAAATGAAGAAAACTTGAACATTAACGCTAACCTTCAAATAAGCTGTTTTATGAACGTCATCAAGAACTAGAACATTTTACTAAGAATAAGCCACATCTTCAAAATAGAAATATCTATGAACAATTCCGTCTGCTGTTTAGTAAAGTTTGATTCAAATATATTGTGCGGATTCGTGCAACTCTTTGTAATATTTTATTTAAAAAAGAATTTCACGACTATAATGAATTGTCATTTGGAATGTGGTAGCTAAATTTTACACACAGCCACACACTTTATGCATTGTTAATAAACAAAAAGCCAAGCTTTCACTACTTGATACTTTTAACACGGCACATGTACAGTGGTTATCCACTGTGCAGTGTCTCTCTGCACCGTGATCGACCGGTGATATTTGGTTTGGTGTGTTCGTGGTGTCGGGCCCCGAAACCCGTGACAAGATAAGCTATTGTTTGATACATCTCTGATGGAAAGCTTTTATACGAACCTACGAACGGATACCACCGGTTTGAGCCATTTGGGAGTGAGCCTTTGGAGGCTCAGTTCCATGCGAAAAGTGGCCCTGTTTCGATTGAGACGTGGTATCCTTATGCATCTACCGACCTATCGATCGTACTCTTCCCCGTTCGCGCTGACACTCGCGTCTGTCTGACCTGAAATGTGGGGGTTTAGTTGTATTACAGCGAGGCCCCATGGCACGAAATGTGTCACCGTTCGCCATTCGCAATAGAAGAACCGCAAGCGTAAACAACGAGTGAGGCATGCGCGACGTCGACGCCGAAACCGAAAACAGGCCACGGCTTGGGTCTAGCCGTCAAAAATGTTGACTGAGCCGTTGCCGTGCTACACACGCGACCAGAGCAAAATGAGGACAGCTGGAACAAGCGTGTGCCCGCCGTACCGGTATAGGTATGTCATTTCTTGCTCCCACCCTGCTCTCCAGCCGTAGGGAGCAACATTTTTTAATGGACATCCATTAGTAGTTATGTCATGCGTTCCTGCGGACCGAACGCACTGATAAGCTCAGTGAAAACAGCGGTGAAGCATAGCTTTTCATTAGCTTCATAGTTTTGAACAAGAATTCCCCCACTCGAGAACCAGAGCACGTTTCACTGTCCCTGCTCACAAAAATAGCATAAGACTCGGCCATTTTCACTCGAGATATCGGTGGGAGTGCAGTAACAAACTTCCCCCAGACGGATTAATGTTTTATTGCACGAATCACACGAACTCGGTGCCAAAATCGAATCAAAAGACCGATTAAAGATAGCAATTAAGCACGAGGCAATCAAATGTTGTGCCTTGAATGGGCCCAATTTCTCTGCGTTTCGAACGCCGGTGGCGGCACCCGGTGAAGCGAAACAAGTTTCACACATTTGGAGCCGCATTAAGAATGCGATCTCGAATTCAGATCGGTTTAAATTTTATTTGGACATGCGGTTTACATTAAGAGACAAGTATGCACAAAATCGTGCGAAAACAAATACGCCGATTGATCTCGATGATTGATGGTTTCTGCCTTATCGTGGGTCATTTCCATTTAGATGTATAATAATGCATTATTAGACAACGCACTTCGACCTATAACCGATGATGTGACACGTGCAACTCAAAAGCTCAAATCAAATTGACGAACAATGTGTGCGCGTTGCGCCCTGAAGCGTGAAACGGTTCGTGCGATAGAGACATCAACGCATTTCGTTCGACACTACCGGGTTGGTCCGATTGAGGGAGTGGATCGATAGCATGCTCAGGTAGCGACGATCGCCGATGCAAGTCATTCTCCCTAGTCTACCGAGCAGACAAAACTAGATGAAAACTTAATCATAGAGCGCTTACTCAACTCGCACACTCACCTACCCGCCGGGCGCGAACGCTGTTGAAAGCGCCTAACATGAATAGGACCATCAGATTGACTTCTAATTATCGAAATGGAAAGTTATTTCCCCCTAATTCCCCATTCCGATGTTGCTCCCCTCTACCGGCACCGGTACAGACTGTTTTAGTGCGAGTTTTTTAGTTTGTGTTTCTGTGGAACCAGCGAGCGGCGCGAAGGTAAAGGCACAGACCATGAACTTTAACGGGCTCGCAGTGTTAGCCACTAATGGGGCAATGCGTTGGGCAATCGGTTGGGTTTAAAGCTCACGAAAAACAAAACTGACCACTCTCGAACAGTATATGGCACCGGCCGATGGAATCAACCAGCGTGCAGATATGCCCGCGGGGATTGCGTTCTGATCGTCGGCCAGTCCTGTCCGACACTTGGACGCTCATTTGATTGTCTCTCTTGGTCTCGCTCTCGCTCGCTTCTGACAGATATTTGAACGACTGGCCAAAAAGAATCCCACCTATCAGGAGCGGATCCGCGTGATCGAGGGTGATCTCGAGAAGCCCAACTTTGACCTGTGCCCGGAGAGCATGGACTATCTGAAGGAGCACACGCACGTTATCTTGCACATCGCCGCGACGGTAAAGTTCGACGAGGAGATGATCAAGGCCATCAATATCAATCTGGGCGGCACACGGACCGCACTGGAGATAGCCCGGCAGTCCAAAAATCTACAGGTAACGTAACCGGGCACTGGGCACCAGGGCACGCGGTGGATTCTAACAACCGGCTCGTTTGCCCTCTCCCCGCAGAGTTTCGTGTACGTGTCAACGGCATACTCGAACAGCTACGACGAACACATTCAGGAGCGCGTCTACCCGGTCGACTACAGCCCGGAGAAGATCCTGGCCAATCTCGACGACGAGAAGTTGATACAGGACGTGATCAAGTATTCGCTCAAGTGGCCCAACACCTACACCTTCACGAAGGCGCTCGCCGAAGCGCTGACGATCGAGTACCGGCAGCACTTCCCGGTCGCGATCCTGCGTCCGTCCTGCGTCATGTCCAGCCTGAACGAACCGATGCCGGGCTGGTGCGACTCGATCTACGGCACGAACGGCACGTTCATCGGCTGGTACTACGGACTGATCCGGACCAGCCACATCGACCCGGAGGTCACGATCGACACCGTGCCGGTCGACTACGTCTCCAACTCCATCATCACCGTCGGGTGGAAGACGCACATCGAGAGGTAGGTGATCGGCGACATCCCACTGTCACTGCTTGCTTGCACTACCTTATTATACCTTAACCTTATTTCCAGAGCCCAGGAACCGGAAGTGCTGGTGTACAACTGTGTCAGCTCCACAGACAATCCACTGACGTTTGGTGAGTTTGCAGTCGTAGTGTGATGGTTGTGCTGGATCCGTTGGCAGAACGAAACTAACCACTAACACCCTTCCCTGCGCAGACGAACGACGACGCGAGTGCGAGAAGGCGTGCAAGAAGCATCCGCTGCTGACCGGTATCTACAGACCGATCACCTTCGCCTCCAGCAACGAGATCATGTTCCGGCTGTACTCGCTGGTGCTGCACTATCTGCCCGCCTACATCATGGACATGGCCTTGAGGCTGCGGGGCGAGAAGCCCCGTCTGGTCGATACGTACGTCAAGATCGATAAGGTCGTTGCCACGGTCAAAAAGTTCTCCAACACCACGTACTTATTCGACAACCAGAACATGAAGGACCTGTACCTGGCGTGAGTATTCCAACCATTTGCTCGCTCCGCTCTACGCTTCTGCGAAGGTGGATTGACCATTCGGTGCTAATGACCTGCTTTGGCCAGGAATCCATCTTAGTAAAAACGCAAAACTGCCCGTCTCTTACGCTACGTTTAGGACGCGGGCAGTGAAACTATCCAACGGCACACATTCCGTAGGTCAGCGTTAATTATGAAGAAGTGTTTAAATCTCTCCAAATGCTAGCCAGCTCACTGTGTCACATACGTTTAATGGTCCAAAAACGTGACACAACGCTGGTCAAAAGTAGCAAAAGATATAAAAGTACATTTGCATGTGAAGCAAAAAGCTCCCAGCACCGGGCAGCTTTTTAATGAGCTCCGGCATTCGTTAATTGCTGCTATAATATTTCAGATATGCTTGAGGAGCGCGTTCCTACGCGGAGGAAATATGTAGATATGTGTAAATTCTTGCGTTTTCTTCGCAGTAATGAACGCTTTGTGCTTAAGCTGCGGCAGACAGCGACAGCATTCCAATTAAAGTCTCCCCCTGCTCCGATAGCGTTGATCATATTCCACCACTCCTAATTCGTGTTTGATCATTCACGTTTTCCATCCTGCAGCATGAGCCCGGCCGACCACCAGCAGTACCCGTGCGACAACCGAAACTACAGCTGGCGTCTGTACTTCGAGGTTGCCGTGCCGGGGCTGAAGAAATACTTCTTCAAGGAGGACCTCAACAACGTCAAGCAAGCCCGCCAGGCGATGCGCAAGAAGGAGCTGATCGTCAACACTGCGCTGTTCCTCGTCGTCGGCCTGATACTGCTCCAGCTGTACTACCTACTGCGCTAAGGCCCGGTCAATGACGGATCGGCGGGAAGCCGGTTTGTGGCCCGCGCGTCTGTACGCTTTCCCTGCAGCCCCAACAAACACAAAAAAATTCTAGTGGCACGATCGGAAGGCCAAACTCGAGGCCTTCAGGGCTAGCCACTTTCGGTGCAAGGTCGCGATCGGGGCGTTGATCGAACGATTGAGTCGCAGCATGCACATGGACTGTGCGACGCATCTCATCAGCAATCGGAGACATCGGATCGGACGACGGTTAATAAAACCCGATGGGATGGCGTAGTTTGTTTATGATGGTTTTTGGGGCACGGGGGATGATAGACACGTTGGTAGCAGCAGCAGCAACAGCAGCAGTGTAGAAATAGTGCTAGATTAGTCATTCCTGTATATTTCTTACCCCACCCTCACATTTCCTCGGCTTCGAATTTGCGAAGTTGTTCCCACGATAGGAGAAAAAAACGAACAGCAAAAAGGCGTCAAAGGTCTCCGTGCACACTTTTTCTTCGGATTGTTTTGTGAATACTTTCATTTTAAAATGCATCAGCACCTGGTGAATGTGCGCAGTGAAACGGGTCAAGTTTAATCGCTACAAAAGGGTCAGTTCGATGCGAGCATCATGCGACCTTATGCGCATGTCCTTGTGGGAAGCTCCATCGGGTGCCGGTAGCACAAGCTGGTGATTGACACAAAAGATGGTTTTCTTTTCTTTTATCTCCCACCTCTCCTTTTGAAGTGGAGTTGTGGTTTTGAATGGATATTTATTAATATGATTTCAGCGTGTCGGGCACCTATAGCTCACGGATCAATAAAGTAGTACCTTACTTTAAGCGTTTGGATGGAGTTAAATGTTGGCGGGGTGATAGAAAGAAAGCATTAGCGTTTGATGACATTTTATCAAGTTAACGGTGGATTTGTCAAGATATTACAAACTTTTCTGGACCTTCCAAACAAGGACTAAGGAATAGGCGGAAGTACACAACAGAGTTCATGCTCCTTAGCTTAAGTGAAGTTATTCAAAACTTAGAGTTTTTTTTAAGCCCATTCAAGATTCTCCCAACGGTTCTCAGGACAACCGAAATGCATTTGGCTTTCTTCAATAAATATAATTAAAATATATAGTGTAAAATTTTAATACAAAACTTGAATGTTTATGTCTTAAAAAATCCCACATTCTATGAAAGTTTTCTACAATGCTTTCCTTTCGAAATGATCTGCAAAAAACGGTAATCAAATACTGATGGCGCGTGCGTTCCCCGTTGACAGGATGTGCTCGATTCGAACAGCTTAACGAAGATTTTTGAACTTGTCGAGCAGCCTGCAGCAAAAGT
>KB672979.1:10526878-10601703 GCA_000349145.1 Anopheles dirus
TAATAAGTGCGTTATGAAGCCGGCTTATTAAGCAAGCGTTTTCGAGCAGCTCTACTGTCAACGGGGTGTGTACACCATCAGCGATAGCGACGTTCAACCATTGAACTCAACATAATAAACGTACACACCATCCTCTTCGCAAAACTGACACCAAAACAAACCATCAGCTGTTTTTGACGGCGGCAAAACAAAACAAACAAAAAACAAACAAAGTAACAGTGTGAAGACGGAATACAATCCTTGTTTGTACTTTCGATCCAGATAAAAGCACTATCTACCAAAACAATCGGGACATATGGCCTTAGCTGCCGGTCTCTAATTTCGTGGTTCAGTCTTACGGATTACCTGGTGAAGGCCCAGGAAGCTGGATTCGCCAGACCGACCTAAGCATAGCCACACAGACGAAGAAGAAGAAGAAGAGTATTTCGTAAAACACCCTCACGCCGCATTTCCGGATGGGAAAGATACTTTTCTACATTTGTGACTACGCCGAAAGTACGGAACAATGCAGTATACAAAGAAGCACCGTGCGACTTCGACAAATATGCCACAGCGGCAAATTAGAGCCCCCAAACATCATTCCGTGCATCACAACCGATCCGATGCAGCTCGTGGATTTGCTGCTCAACTTACGATACTTTCCTCGCTTCCGACTTAAGGTGGCCAACGAGCTTGTGAACCGGAAGCCATCCAACCCGATCACTATAAAGCTCGTTCCGCCCGCTCAAGAACACCTGGATTATCACTGGTGAGGAGCGGTCAATTCTCGATACAGTCAGGTTTAACCGGTGACGCACCGTGCCTCTCTTTTCAGGGGCCAACGTGCCGTACACATGATCTGGGAACTAATCGAACTGACCGAGTTGATGGCGTGGCTGTCGACGCTCGGCGGTGCCTTTTCCGCCCTCGGCGACTACCAGCTGGCCTGCGCTGACACGGCGGCTAAAATTTCACTCCACCAAATGAAGCTAGCCTTCCGGCTCGGCGATCCTTCGCTCGTGGCCCGCTGCCAGCTGTACCTTGCCATATCGCTCATCCAGCGCTGCGAGTTTGCCACCGCCAAACAGATCATCCAACGCGTGTACCGGAGCGAGCGGAAGCAGACTGAGCCGGAAACGCGGCTGCTCAAGATGTGCCAAGGCATATGGGCAAAGCTGCGGTACGAGTACGACCTCCACCAGCGAAACGAGGCGCGCATAAAGACGTGAAGCAGGTGCGGAACGAAGAAAGTGAAAGTTGTAGTTGTAGTTCCCAACAAAACACGCAAACAGAGTGAGAGAGCATACTCTGCCCCGCACACTACGAATTATAGAGTGATATTGAAATATATTGCAAATTCTATTTCACCTTTTTGTGTATAAAAATGTTAATAATTCTTGTTATTCATTGTACACAATTGCATTATCCTCCCGTTCCTATTCCTCCTCCTCTAGCTCAATCGGATTTTTTGTTCGTTTCTATACCTAAACGTTAGATTGTATGTATGTATCAGAGTAATTCGATTTTTGTATAGCAGTCGTAGCGCAGGCATGCCCTCACATCAAAGCCACAGATTGGTGATGGATGGGATCGGGATGGCGTTGTTTTTGTCGGTGTGCAAATAGCAGTTGAAACGTCAGCATCAGCAATATACGCACGCGTACGTGTCCGCATCTACAAGCCAGCGGGTGGAGGGGGACTGTAATACACCTGTAGTATGGTCATTGATTGCTGCACCCCTCTGATTAGAAGGAACATAACCATCCCAACTCCTCCGTCACGCCACGCCCCGCCAGCCATCCAGTAGGTTGCCGTCGGCATGTTTACTTGGCCAGCGTGCCCATCGGATCCCAGGCAGGCAGCACTATTGGCGGGAGATCAAACACGTCCAGCACGTCCTGGCTCACTATGCTACGGTCGACGACCACCTCGAACACAAACTCCTTGAACCACTCGGCCGTCATGATCAGGTAGCCCTTCTCGCCACGGTCCTCGCCCCATGAGTTTTCCACGCGGAACTTGGTTGGTTTTTGACTGTTGGGCTGTGGTTTGTTTATTTTTATTGTAGGGATGAGAGAAACAGAACAACAATATCAGGTACGTGTATATGCACTGGTACGTGTATAATACACTGGTGTAATAAGTGCATACTGATAACAAACAAAAATCATAAAATCAAAATGAAAAAGTCGAATCATTTAGTTAAAACTGTCAATTAAATTCAAAATGGTGCGTTGAAGCCTTTACCTTCTCAAATAAAAACCCCTGCTTATACCTACACATACTTACATCAACCGACACCCCGGTAAACACCATCGCGTGCGTCATCATCGACTCGCCGTACAGCAACCGATCGGCCTTATCCATCGTGGTCTGAATGTCTACTCCGAAAACCAGCTTGAAGTCATGCCTACGAAAACGGAAATCAGGTTCTACATTACAACACGCACCAAACAAACACGGCCGCACACATACACCAGCACACTTACACATCCAGATCCTCGATGCCCTGTTTGCCGGCGAAGCGCTTGTTCACCTCACACCCGAACCAGACGGGCTCCCCGAATTTCAGTGCCTTCGTGACGAGATCGAGCAGCAGCTCAACCGGCTGATTGTTGTACAGTACCGGCCGGCCACCGACTACGTTGCCGAGACAGTCGACCGTGTACGAGCGACCGTACAGGTTTGACGTGCGTGGATCCGTCACCAGGCACACCTTGTCGTCGACGTTGAAGTACGGCTTGACGTACTTCTCGTAGAAATCGATCGGCCTTATCGGGCCGATATTGAGGTACTTCTTCGACTTGTCGTAGTACTCCCAGGTGAACTTCTCCGGCGGGATGCCGAGACAGATGCCGACAATGTTGTACACCTCGTTCATCTGCTGCTTCATCCGGTCCTTTACCTCGTCGTCCGACGTACCGTTCGCGATCAGCTTGCGTAGGTCTTTCGCGTACTCGCGCAGCTGGTGAAACAAGCAAACCATGGACATTAACAACATCACCATCAGATAGTCCGTTGCCCTGCGTCCTCCTTACCTTGCTCTTCACGACCGAGTTCATGCGCGTGCTCGCCTCGCAGCTGTAGCTCTCGGGGAAACACTTCTTCGGCATCAGCCCATGCTTGTTGATCAGGTTGACCAGCATGTCCCACTGGCCACCGTCGCACGTTGGATCAGACAGCAGGAAGGAAACGAGCCGCCCGTCGACCGTCTCGCCGCGCTTCGCCGTATCGACAACATTGTTGAGGAAGTAGTTCGCCCGCTCGATCTTGTCCCAGTAGAACAGGTACGCCTGCGAGAACTCGAACTCGTCCAGATTGTACTGCTTAATGAACGGGATGCGGATGCAGTTCAGTGCCGCAAACAGCCAGCATCGGCCCGAACTTTTCTGGTTCGTCAGCGGTTTACCCTCGTTCTCGATCTACACCAGCGTTTGGAGGAAACCGATTAACAGTCCCCATTAGAACTTGCAACATAAAACATATCGCCCTCGCCGCTCACACCTCACTTACTTTATACGTGAAGATATGCTGCGTGTTTTCCAGCGATTTCCGCGACAGACACGCATCGAACGGGTCTATCCGGGTGCACACGTTCTGCGCGAGCACATTCTTTGGAGAGTCGTAGAAATCGGTACGACACTTCTGGAAGAACTCCTCGTTGAGCGGAGCTGTGGAAGAGCGGTTGAAGAGAGGTAAAACACATTAGGAAGAAAATTCACGCAGCTTTGTAAACGTTTCTACCCCGATGACAGCACATCTTCAGTATTACCGACAGCATAGCGATCAAACCCGTACTGTTCCTGCTCTCGGGATGCCCAAGATCTTGCATGGGCCCTGTTGGCCCCCCGCGCCGGTCGTCAACCTCACTTCCATTTCTCACCCCCTCGTTGGATCATTGTCAACACGCGTCTCATCAACGTCTCTCGCCGGGCTATCATCTATCTTCCTGTAAACGGTGATAAGACGCAGTCAGGAACCCAACCAGCGCAAGATAGAACAGAACCAGTCGAGCTAGTGATTCGCGCCGGCGGGAGCAGCAGTTTGCTCGGCCTAACTTGCTGGCTCAGCTGGTAGCAGTGAGTCAGATTCATGCTCAATCCGTAGCAAGGTCAGTGCCGAAACGGCTCAAAAACTTCCCCCACAGTAACCAATCCTTCCGCGCGGTTCATTATCGGACGATTATCGCTCTGTGTTATTTAACCCCTTAAATCTAAATAGGAAGCATTATTACAGTTCAGTTCTTGCTCGCTATTCGGCTGGCGGGGTTAACTGTCGGCAAAAAATATTCAAAATGAACGATCAACATCTTACAGACCCATAACTATGTATTTTAAAATAAAATTCTACTCTCAGTTTATCTGTGTATAACTGCATACACAATAACATGCCAAAATAACATATGCCAAAGCACAAGCGTTGGGAGAGTTCGATGATAATAAAAAATGTTAAAAAATAAGAAAATGAATTTAAAATATTTTCTTCTGTATGATTCCTCCACAAAACAATGATTTTATTCATGTGCACTAAAGATCTGTGGATTTTTTGGATTGGCAAATTCAGTTAAGCATCTAATTAAATGGTAAAAGAAAGGATTGAAAATTCGTGCTCACCATGCGGCAAATCACTTGAAGAAGCTCCCGTCGCCCATTATGTGCCCCTTATCACTGTTTCAACATATTAAATCACTTTCTCGTTACAATCAGTGCGCTTCTACAGGCTGGCAGTGGCATGGTCTGTGCTAGTGATGTGCGAGTCGACCCGAACCGGCCGGGTCGGAATGTTCCGTTCGTGATTCTAACTCCAGCAAACTCAGTAGGTTCAAAAAGTGCTAATAATGAGACCTAGTAATAATAGGAATGGAGTACTTCATCACCTACATCGCTGTGTTCCTTTTTCTAGCGTTTACTATCCGCAGGAAATAAAGTTTAGAAACTTAATACGAAACCAGCTGTCTGCTGTTTTTGTTGCACACTTTGCTGCGGATCGAAAATTATAATCTCATTACATTTTGTTGGCTCAGAGACAGGGTACATACTGCACGGTACATTTATAACTAAAAAACAGTCTTTGGTTTGCATTAAAAATTGAATGGAAATACATTTGGCTAGAAAAAAGGTAATCTAGAATTCAATGAACCCACCGCGCTCAAAACGTTTTAAACAACAAGGTGCTAAAAATTGTACACAACAAGTGCATCTCTCAACACGTCTTTATAATTTCTTTGTTCATCCGGCACCCATCGTCCTACGTTCCTGCTGTGTACAGACGCAAGTCAACCGGATGATCTTCTTCGCTCCCACCCCTTTCGCGCATGCTATCGTACAGCCAGCGTAAACAAACGCGGCATGATGATGCGGTTGTAAAATTATTTTTATAAATCAACTCCCGTCCTATCTGCGCCTTGTGGTACCATACCGAATTGTGGTACCGACGGGAATGTGGGGCGCGTCTCCTTCCTCCGTACGTTGCCATCGGGATGATGATCTCTTTCGTTACGGTTCTCTTTCTTGTTTATCTTTTGTACACCCAAAAGCAATAGCCATCCGCGCCAGACGGGCGGCTCCTAGATACACTTTGTTAAGCGTGAACTCAATGTTTCCCCGGAGGTTCTTTAAATTTGGATAGTGGTGTTCTCCATTTTTGTTTTGTGTACAATACGGCACGCCGGTACCACACACATACCACTTCACGCATGACCTAGATATATGCGGTGTGCGTACTACTGGCCAGTGAAAGCGAAATCATCTCCAATCTGATTTTTCACATAATTTCACATGTGATTTTTGTTCGCACGTCCGTCAAAAACTCATATCTCCAACTATTTACTCGACATCTCTATAAACAAACAACGAACCAACCAAAACCTCCTACTACTAGGCTGGTGTGGAGGTCGGACATGTTTTTTCTCAACGCCACGTTCACAGCTGGACCGTCGTGGCTTTTGCGATTAAAAACCTTCCCAAATCACTGCTCTATTCTCGATATTTCTCGATGCCAAAACGTATCCGACGCGTGTTTCCACCGAAAATCGAGCCACCAGGGTATCCAGGGCTTCCAGAAATCTTTAATTAGATCATATTACTACAGCCGCCGCCTCGTGAGGTCATTGCGGGTAGTCTCGGGGTGGGGAGCCTTCGCCTAATCCTCATTGAACCATTTAAGGAAGCCGCCGAAGCTGTCTCGACCGTGACAAAAAAAAACAAAACCAGTGCAGCAAAACGCAGCAAAAGCACAACCGCGAACTAGACGCATAAACGACATACGCGCATTATATAATTTAACATTGTTTGAGCCGCATATAAAACACAGGACGGAGACACACACGCACATACGCACAGATACACAGGGGAAGGAGGACAAACAAAAACGCACCAGAAAGGACACCCCTTAAATGCGCGTTGCACAAGGGAAAGCCAGAAACGATTTCTCTTACATGGTAACATTTTTGCGCTGCTGGCTGGCTCCTGGTTTTACGACCGCACCAGATCCTTATTTCCTGCGCTTCCTGATGTCTGTGTACGTTGAAAATGGGTTCCGGTGATGTGGAAGGGGATAGGCGTCGTCGCTGTGGTCACTTTTTCGTTTTGCCTTCGAACGCCCTTAGTTACAGTGAGCTGGATGGCTGCGAATCGCTGTTCGACTTCGAGAAAGAGGGCAGTCGTATTTCCGGCCTGTTTCGATTTTCTTCTTTCTTGTTTTATTTGTAGATTGCAGCTGCGATTAAGAAGTGGTCGCGACTTTCTCCGCGATTTCCAGGGTGCCGCGTATCACCGAATATAAAAAGTTTCTCACTCACACACGCGCGCGTGTTACGATCAACGCAATACACATACGTAGGCGTAGCCCGGAGCAGCTAGATCAGTAGGCTTTTCGATGGAAACCGACCAACTTTTGGGCAAGACCACTTCGTCCGTATGCAAATTTACTACAAATGGGGGTTAAAAAATAATAAACAAAAAATCGTGACAATGGAAAAAAGCACAAAAAATGGCAGCCACGAAGATTGCCGAGTGTGTTCGAAGAGCCGAAGTTTTGATACATTTTCGAAAATTATTTCGAACCAAAAAAACGAGCTTTGAATTGTGTTTTCGAAGATCGACCCGAAGGCCGGCTGTCAAAGGTGGCTGACGTATGAACGCGTATTCGAAATCACAGCTGACGGCGGCAGGCGTGGATTATTCGGTTCGTCAGACCAAAGCCGATTATTCGGAATTTCCCGGATAATCGCGACAGAATGTATGTGGATTTTTAACCCTCGTATTGAAAGCCAATGGCACAATTGGACCAAGTTACAAAATACATGAGTATACAATGTTGGTTTTTATGCAAATTCAATGTAAATTTCCTTTTTTATCGAATATAGGACTATAATCCGAATTTATTATATTTTTCCATACGTGGTTCAAGATTGAATATAAACAAAATTATGAGGTTTGCTATATGGATTGCATATTTACCGAAAAACTGAATTTTAAAAGGAACATAAAAATTGAGTAAATGAATTCAACAAAAAATCATTCTGGATACACGGTGCATTATCTCTTTGAACCAAATGTATTATTTTTGCAACATTCTTGAAGATCTGTTTCGTATTTTAAAGCATACTGAAATATCCCAATCAGTTCTGAAAGCAATGATCAACTTCGTTTTAACTAACATATATGTAAGTACTTGAAGCAAAAACTCAACCTAATAAATTAAACTGCATGGTAATCTATTCGGGTTCATAACCCTAAAAACGAGGTTAGAGAGGGTTAAAACAGACGGTATTGGCCGAGATTTACGGTTCAAAATTAGTTCCGGCAACATACAAAACAATCTACTACAATCTAAGTTAAGAAATGCTTGTTACACACTATTCAACCAACCTGCTGCACGGTAGTTTTCTCTGAAAACGTCCGCATTTCCGACCACCAACACCAACACCTACATTCCCAAAAGATTCCTTTAAAGCGGAAAACCCTGATCGAGGCCCACGCGGAAAGTTGATTGAAGAGAACGCACATGCCTCGCCAATCGCATACCTACATTAAATTATTGCGAGTAACATTGCTTAGTAACCTGAAGATTCAAAACCCGCGGAATCGAATTCTCGCGCAGCTCAACCTTATCATACACACCTTTAGAGAATGATCTAACTCCGGGGGATGCCTCCGAGCTGTAGTCTTCCTGTTGCCAGTTGATCTCATACGCAGCCACGTTTGGCTGCTTCATTTGGATTAGCTGTTCAGTCTGCTGCTCGTCGTTGCTAGCCTCGCTGGCAAATTCTCGTACCAGTTGCTCGTAACCCTGCTCAATCGGCACCCGAGTTCGGTCCTCCGGTGGCGGTGAGTCGTTAAGCAACGTTTCCGGCGGTTCGTTCAATATTTCCACCTGATTCAGATCATCCAGCTCCCTGGTATGGGATATGAGCCCGCTAAAGCTGGACAGACTGCTATAATCGGTCCCGCATCCGGACGATATTCTCGAGTCACTCGCATGTGATCCGTCATCGTAGTCTGCCTCCGTGTCGAAGGCAATAATGGTGTCGCCGAATTTGTCACCGATGTTACAATCCGAATCGTCTACCTCGTCCGAGAGCAATGTGATGCCGATCTTGGCCCGTTTGGTCCCACCGTTCACGAAAAGGTCATCCACCAAGAACGGAGTCTCACCGTGACGCTTCAGCTGTTGCCTACGTTCATCGCGAAGCAATCGCTCCAGCTCGTCACCTACTGCATCCATCGGTTGCACCAGCGCCACGGGCCGTACCTCGGGCAGATATAGCGTTGGAATGGCGACGGGAAGCAAATTCCGACACTCGCCGTTGAAGCAGTCGGAACCAAAATGGCGACGGCAGACACGGGAACTCTTGAATACGCTCATCGGCTCCATCTGCAGCAGCCGTGGATTGTTGATGAGAGTGAGCCATCGGCGGAACCGACTCGTTTCGCGCACGGGATGCGGAAACACATGAAACGACACACGGCCCTTCGTCTTTTGAGCCTTGAATCTGCCATTGAGGCAACCGATCACTACGCAGTCCCACATTCGGGAGGAGTAGGGAAAACTACTTTCAAAAAATTACTTTAGAGACCAAACATTCCTACACTCGCGAAGACCATGATCTAGGAAAACACAACATACGCATCATAACAAAGCAAAAACTATATGAGGAGATTGCACAGATCGCAAGGTGAGCACAAGATGCTCCGATGTCACGGTGACATTTGGTTTGACAGTGTCTCGATTGTGGGACTTTTGGTTATCGGCGCCAAAACGGCCATTTTGGGTGATGAATTTGGATGTTAATTGAGTGATAATTTTCCTTTATTAACAGCACTGTGTTTTTTGCGATGAACAATTTCCTTTCTAGCATTTTCAATCCCCAGCAATACGATTGTTTGGAAGTTCCCATACGATTGATGGGACTGTCATGTCATCACCTTTAGAAATGATTGTTATGAAAACATTTTATCGCACACTACATAAACACGTCGGAGTCAAATTTTCCAGCTAAATATGTAGTTTTTCCATATTTAGAGCATCCAAAAAAGTGTGGAATCCTTCTCCATCAAAGTGCGCTTACAATAGTTTCGAAATTACCATCCCTTTCGTTTCGTAAGTACCTTTTATCGTTGTAGTATTTCGGTGTTATGCTGAAGTCGAGGCGAAACCCATTTTTCTAACGCGGCGCGAACTCGGAAAAACACGCGGAAAATCGTCTCGTTAACGCGTGCGCGTGATCTCTGTCGGTAACGGACATGGAGCTCAATTGGGTGTGTGTGTGTGTGTTGATGGAAAAAGGGCATCAGACCCATCACGACTGGGGTGGAGTTTATTTGGGTTAGGGCTATCTGTTTGCTTTACACGTTACGAATCCTCGAATAATTTGGTACGGTTTTGTTTTGCTCGCGCGCTTCGCCGAGGTGGAAAGAGGCCCGAACGACCGGGTTTATACGCGCTTCGTACGACGACGCACACGCGCACACAACCGCTGAGGCTAGCCGTGGTCCCGGGAAATGAGGTGCCCGCTCACGGGAGAAAGAAGTAATAATTTGTATCAGGATTTTCCACCCACCGGACAGACATCGACGCAGGAACACGCTGCTTGTGTGTGCGGGTTTGCGTTTATCGTGTTTGCTTTTCGCAGCGAAAGTGTTAGTCGTGAAAATTTCCACTTTAAATCTTCTCACGCAAAACGAAACCTGAGAACAATTTATTCTTTTTTTCCAGAGCCTACTGCTTCCCGGGACAGAGTGTAGTGTGTGCGAGGGAGCGTATTTTCGGACGTAATTTCGATGGAATCGGTCGTGAGGGCGTGAAACTTTGCTCGGAAAAATATTAGCACAGCAAAATCATTATAAAAAAACACAAAATCCAAAGTGCCTCTGCATCCGTTCATGTGTGGTGACAGTGCGGTGCGAACAACATGCGATCGGAATGCTTCAACGGTGGCACCTCGCCAAAGAGAAGAACCAACATAGTTGGCAATGGGACAAATCATCATCACCATGGTCACCATAACCAACAACACCATCACTACCAGCAGCAGCAGCACCAGCAGCACCACTACGATCAAGACCGTGCGCAGGACCAAATGGCCGAGCTGCCACCATCCAGCGGTTCCTTCCTACACATATCAATCACCAAGCTTGCCATCGGGAGCCGCCTGTTTGTGATACTGCTCCAGCTCGTCGCAAACCAACTCCTGCCGGATCATGACGCGGGCGTATTCGTGGCCCCGCGGGACAAGACCGCTCCGGAGCGACCCCTGGATGGGCTGGTGCGCTTTACACTCGGCGGACTGGATCGGTGGGACGCACAGTACTTTCTTCACGTGGCCGAGCATGGGTACACGTACGAGAATGCGCTCGCATTCTTCCCCCTGTTTCCGTTCATCCTGAAGATCGTAAGCAGTGCACTCAGCAGCTACGAGGTGGTAACGTTCGTAAGCTACCGGGAGCTGTCGCTGCTGCTCGCGGTCCTGCTGAATGTCGTCTGCTTTGTCGGCGCCGCCAAAGCGCTCTACCGGCTGAGCAAGCACGTGCTCGGCAGCCAGAAAAAGGCCGAGATTGCGGTGCTGCTGTTTTGCTTCAATCCGGCGTCGATATTCTTCACCGCACCGTACACGGAAAGTCTGTACGCGTGGCTCTCGTTCGCTGTTATGTACCAGTGCATGGAGGAGGTGACGTCGCTGTTCCTGACCATCCCGCTCAGCCTCTCGATCCTGTGCCGCTCGAACGGGATGTTCAACATCGGCTACGTGCTGTACTTTGCCGTGCGCCGAATCGTCGCCCAGTACAATTTCCACAACGTTATCTGCATCTGCTCGCGGCTTTTCTCGATGCTGATTATCGTGCTGTTCCACTACGGCATTGCCCAGGTGTACAATTACTATCTGTTTTGTTTCGTGCAGAAGTTTAACTTCCCCGAGCATGTGCGGGAGTACGCAGCCGAGCAAGGGCTTGTGCTGGCGGGTAACAAAACGGACGAATCGTCACCATGGTGCACGAATCTGCTGCCCCTGTCGTACTCGTACGTTCAGAGTCACTACTGGAACATCGGTTTCCTGAGGTACTACGAGCTGAAGCAGCTCCCGAACTTTCTGCTCGCACTGCCGGCCGTTTATCTGACGCTGAGCAGCTCCTACCGGTACCTCTGCGAGCATTGGGACTACGCCGCCCGGTTGGGACTGTTTCGGTTGAACAAGAAGCATCACAAAATGATGCGCCCGTACGACCGTTTCGCACTGGTGTTCGTGGTGCACGCCCTCGCGCTGACCGTGTTTTCGTTGCTGTTCGTGCACGTGCAGGTTACGACGCGGCTGCTGTGTGCCGCCAGTCCGGTGCTGTACTGGTGCGCGGCCGAGTACTTCACCGGCGAACGTACGTTCATCAAACGGCAAGTGATCCGGAAGCTTTCGAAGCAGGTAAAGGACGGCGAGGAGAACAGTTGCACGCACGTGCTGAATCACATCGAGCTGAGCGATCTGCTCGACTTTCGTTGGATGAATGGGCAACAGCAGGCCATCCTGGTGTACTTTTTCGGGTACACGGTGGTCGGAACGGTATTGTTCAGCAATTTTTACCCCTGGACCTAACGTGGTGTCTGGCGGACAGGAATACGAACACCAATCGAACTGAACCTTGCATCACCGTTCCCTATTTCGTTGCACCAAGAAAACTAAACCCAAAAAAAAAATATTCGCTCTGAACCAAAACAAAATGGTTACTAAAAACTGTACCATTCTACATGTTTGGAATTACACTTATCTCGTGCCTTTTTCGCTCTACTACATACATACGGACATACACATATTGCCAAAACATGGAAATTTAACTTTAAGGAAGGATTACCCGTTGAGACGATATCCTCACGCGACTTGCTATGCTATTCGTAAACGCAGCTTAACAGCTGAATAGCTTGTTCCAAGCAGCTTCACCGACGGGGATTGTACGCTACAGTGCTCTGTGCTGGTAAAACCAGTTTCACTTTAACTTTCACGCACCAAAAAACGAACAAAACCTTATTCAAGAATCGACCAAAGTGTTTCGCTTTCTATGTTGCTCATGGAGGGAAGGAGAAGGTAAACGAAAAGAAAATGTACACAATTTACAAATTGAATTTTGAAATTTGCCAAATTATTACTTACCAATTGGACCTGTAAAATGTATCAGTTGTATCGTTCGCAAAACGGAACATCCCGATCGATTCGGTTCGGAAACCGACTGCGTTTTGTTTACCGTGATAAATAGATTACTAATGATTGACTGTGTTGTGTTAAGTTAGCGCTGCCCGTCAATCGAGTCAAAATGTATCGGCTGTAAACGAAAGACACTGGCGTGGTCTGTATCATTTAACAAACTTTGCCTTGCATCACCACCGAGAATGGGATGAAAAGAGCGCGCAGGCTAAAGATGGATCCTGTCATTGACCATTTAGTTAGGCCAGAACCGAAGAGAGAAAGGAAAACGTTCTAAACAATGCTTACCAAAATGCTAAAGCAATGCAACGCATGGATCAACCGATCTGACACATTCGTTCACCGATGGTGTCACACCTTTGCAGAGCTATTATATATTTAACTTGTAATGATAATAAAATTAATATATTTAAAACGAGTCACATATACTATACGTTATATGGTTTACCATCATATTAGACTTTACAAAGCAGCGTGGGGTAACATATATTGAAGTGAATCTAAAACAGTAACAAAAAACAACAACAGATGAAACAACTAGAGTGAAGATCGCAAGATGAATAAACATATATACACACACCTGAAAAAATAATAATGCAACATTTAAATAAACTCCTCGTTAAAGCTCTTCTCTAGCATAATTTTACATAGTACGTGCGCGTACTTAAAATATACACCTAACAAAACGAAAACAATCAAACAAAATATGTCCTGTTATAGAACTGCAGGCAATCGAGCGAACTTAACATATTGTGAAACTGCAGCATAGGCATAGGCAGAGCGCTCCGTGGTATTGCCGCTGGGTGTAGGTGTAGAGTAACATTTCAATTTCGTGTTGTTGTAGTTTATACAAATTCGAACAAAACTTCGTGCAAATAGAACCAATAATACAAACGAAAACAGGAATAGGATCGAGCCGGGAGTCGAAATGCCACAATTCAAGTTAGTGATTAGCATACCTAATGACCGGTAGCCAGGAATCGATCACCGAACCAACAGGTAAACTCACAACATAATCAAACAAACTGCTAATCAGTAAAAAAGTATTAGTCTTGAATAAATAATACTAAAAGCATACATATAAAATTAAATCTTTAAAGACAATGTTAAAAAACAGCAACTTCCTCACGCAAACGCTCTGAATAAGCAAATACTGACTTAAAAATGACATTTAAATTAAATTAACTACTAAACAACATGCGCACACTCTCGCCGGTCGTGCTTTAGTGAAATGTAATCGATTTTAATCTCTACGAACGTACGACAGACATTTAAAAAACAGTTCAATTACATCGAGGTCGGTAGGAGCATAACAGTGTAGAAATCATTCTAGCATTATACATTTTTCCGAATGAAAGTTATTCAACAAAAGGTAGTGCATGGCGGTTCATTCGACGAGCAATGGTTCTTAGATAATGTTTCAAGTTAACTCGATTTTCGTATTCGGATTTCAATGTGCAATTCAATCGACTCGTAGTTGTGTTTCTTCATATTTCAATATTTCATATGGGAAAGAATTAAAAAAGCAGATTTATTCGATCTATTGTTAAATGAATTAAATGAAAATTGAACGAAATCTTCCTATCGCCGGCAAAGCGGTGCAGGACGCTGATGCCAGGGACACTCTAGTCATTAAATTGGATCACTTGTTAAAATCACTTTCCTTAGATAGTGCCGATCAAATGAGGCAGAAGCGGCTATCGAAGTTTATGTTAGCTAGTGTATTTCATTCTCCACTCCCGGCACGTTTCCGGGTCGACTTTCGGCATGTCAGACAATACCTAGTTTAGTTTCGCTGTTAGACTATTTCTAATAGTAACTGCAATAAACTGTTTCTCAATCGATACTGGCGTTTCGTCTGTTTCGTTTTAATATTCTCGAATCTACTGTTATCTATATAATGCATGTTAACTTTTTTTCTTTAAAGTCCATCACAAAATGAGCCACCGGTACGAAGCTCGAAAATCCACGAAGGAAGGCTGTTCCAGAAGAAGAAATCGCTCACGGTCATCTTCGCGTAGTCCACCTGCGTCTCGAGCCCCAGTCGAATCCAGCAGTCATTCTACATCCAGAAACACAACGACCACAGCACAAACGAACCTGATCAATTTCTCCTTTTTGGATCACAAAACCGAGCTGAATCGTGTGCTGCGAGGTTACTGTCCACGCGATCAGCTCGTTGACGATGTGAACGACTTTTGGCTCTTTGTGAGTAAGTACGAGGCGCTGCTAAAACGTACCGGTCAACCGATCCTACCAGATCCACGAGCGGACGGGAAACGAGTGCAATGTCCCAGTGGAACGATTCCTTCCGAGTACAACAAAGCGCTCGGTTGCTGCGTATCTCTAAGAGTTCCCATAGAAGAGCTACTTGCTCGGGTGGGAGGCAGTGGCACAGGAACAGTCACCCGCACCAAGATCCTGCAGTTACTTCAGATCGTAACACACTACCTGGACTTTCGCCAGCGGGAAAAGTTCAACAAGCTTCGTAAACTGCGTCAGGCACAGGCGAACCTTCCGGTGGCGAAGCATCGGGACGAGATCGTGGAAGCTGTGCGAAATGAACGTGTAGTCATACTGGCAGGTGATACGGGTTGCGGAAAGTCAACCCAGGTGCCACAGTATCTGTATCGGGCCGGGTACGAGCGGATCGCCTGTACACAGCCTCGACGCATCGCTTGCATTTCCCTGTCGAAACGGGTGGCCCACGAACTGCTTGCTGAGTACAGGACGGAGGTCGGCTACCAGATCCGATTCGAACGAAGCAAAAACACTAACACGAAGATAGTGTTCATCACCGAAGGATTACTTCTCCGGCAACTTGCAAGTGAGGACAGCCTTGAACAGTACTCTGTCATCATTCTGGACGAGGTACACGAGCGCCATCTGCACGGAGACTTTTTGTTGGGCATCGCCAAGTGTCTGATTCGGGCCCGGCCCGACCTGAAGCTTGTACTGATGTCGGCCACGATCAACATTAAGCTGTTTTCGGATTACTTCTCCGAGGAGGAGGCTCGCGTCATCGAGGTGCCGGGACGGTTGTTCCCGATCAAGCTACACTACATGCCGCAACTGCAGGATGTCCCGGTAGCGGCTGCCAGCGGTAGCAAACGCGGCCAGACCGATCGGCTCAGCCCAGAACCTTACATACAGATACTGCAACTAATCGATCAAAAATATCCGCCGACGGAGAAGGGTGATGTGTTGATTTTCCTCAGCGGACTGAACGAAATCACGGCGATAGTGGACGCGGCACGGGAGTACAATGAAAAAAACAAGAACTGGATCATTCTGCCACTGCACAGCACGCTCTCAATAGCCGAGCAGGACAAAGTATTCGACTACGCACCGGACGGTATGCGGAAATGCATCGTGTCGACGAACATTGCCGAAACGTCGGTCACGATCGACGGCATCCGGTTCGTGGTGGACAGTGGCAAGGTGAAGGAAATGAGCTACGACCCAACGACAAAGATGCAACGCTTGAAAGAGTTCTGGATCTCGAAGGCATCTGCCGAACAGCGGAAAGGACGTGCCGGACGTACCGGTCCTGGTGTTTGCTACCGGCTGTACGCAGAGAAGCAGTACTGTGACTTGGACGCATATAGTACGGCAGAGATACTGAAGGTGCCACTAGAGTCACTGCTGCTGCAAATGATATCGATGGGGCTGCCGAACGCACGTCTCTTTCCGTTCGTTGAACCACCCCCGATGGATAACGTGGAGAATGCCATCGTCAGTCTGAAGGAAGCGGAAGCTCTTACTGAGGACGAAAAACTAACGGCCCTGGGCAGGGCGTTGGCGAGGATTCCGGTCGACATCGGGATCGGTAAGATGTTGCTGATGGGTTGTGTGTTCCAGCAGCTGCAACCGGTCCTGACTTTAGCCGCAGCTTTAAGCGTCCAGTCACCGTTCACCAATCGCGCCTATCGCGATCCGGAATGCGAGGTTAGATTGATGGCTTGCTACTAAGCTCCCAAGGTATACTAACTCATCGTTTGTATTCACAGAGGTCCCGCAAATCGCTCGAATCGGATCATGGTGATCCGATAACGCTGCTGAACGCCTACAAGGAATGGTTGGAGATCAAACAACATCGCACGGATTACGGGCGGCGCCGAGATGATGACGATCGTCGTAGTGAAAACTCCAAGGTTTGGTGTCGTCGACGCGGCCTGGAGGAGCAGCGCTTTTACGAGATCACCAAACTGCGAAACCAGTTCCAGGATCTGCTGCAGGACTGTGGGCTGATGGAGGTACAAAGTAATGAGCATCTGTCCAGTTCGGAACGTGCGATTCGTAACGGGGAAATGAGACAGTTGAAGGAATTGAGAAAAGCGCACCGGATGGAAGCCCCCAGAAAGCGCAAACTGCTTAAATCCGATCCGTGGAGGCTAGGGGAAGACGGTGACGAAGAGGCAGACGACGGCAAGGTGGACATAAGGGATGTGGAGTTTCGGCTGAGTCACGATTCTTCCAAGCTACAGCATTTAGTATCGGGAGCGACGGCTTGCAGTTATCGAGATCTGATGACGTTGAAGTTGATTCTGGTCAGCGGGCTTTATCCGCAGGTTGCGATTGCAGACGAGTTCAACTACTGCAAGGTATGTTTTCATTGCACGGTGCAGTTCATTATCGTTTATTCTCAAATTTACACTCGTTGATGCATTTGCTGCTATTTTATAATTTTTGTTCATAATCTAGAGTCTTTCGGAGCAATTTTTCCACACACGCTCAAAACCGTACGTATCGCTTCATCCGATGAGCTTCTTCGGTAACAACGCTCAAATACTGCAGCTAACAGATGGCGAAATTGAAGAGAAACCACCGACGTACAAGTCGCGTCAACCGCTCAGCTCCCGACACCAGCTCGTGTGCTATTTGACACTGCTCGAAACGAATAAATCTTACCTAACCAATACGCTGCGAATGCCGGCCGCCCAGACGTTGCTACTCTTTGCGCACACCATTGAAACTAACATCACCTTCTCACGGATTGTGTGTGACGTGTGGCTCTGTCTGGATTTTCCCGCTCCCGAGAGTGGTCAAGCGCTGTTAATGAAGGCAACCAAGCTACGACGGTTATGGAACCGCCTATTGGCGGAGAAATTGAAAGGTAGTTATTTGTTTTATATGAAGTTTTCAGAATTCAGTAGCAATGTGTTCAAAATTCTTGCAGCACTCACTATTACGGCGGATGGCGAATTGACGAAAACGGAACGCAACCTTTCCATTGAGCAGATGAATCGGGAACTGTGGTCAAGTCTGGCACAGTTCATGAACACCGAAGTGTGTTACACGATCAAAAAGTTGCTGCCGGCGGATCTGAAAACGCTTTATAAAGGACCCCCGATGATAGAGGATGACGAAGAGGAAGGCGAACAGCGAACGGAGCTACCCGATCCGAACCCATTTGCGGAAGATTTTCTGCCGTTGTACAACGAAGCGAAGGGAGGTGTGCACTTGACGGAAAACATCACCTACGGCTGGTACGTGTGCACTTGAATATTCGCTTCAGCTTGTTATTAAACATGAATATAACATTTCGTTTCTTTCGATCCCGCACAGCATTATCGAGACTGAATGGAGTATGCAGATGTACGAAGAAATACTTCAGCAAGACTGGGAGTGCGAACATTGCCGCGGAACGTATCGTTTGACCGGTTTGCAGAAGCTACAGCACACCGTCGTCTGCAAACCAGCGGAATCTGAAGAATCTAAGGAAGGGATACCGGCAGCTGGTGAAGCGGGTTCGTCCAGAAAACTGAATGTAGCACGATACGACTGCTCTAGTTGTGGTCAACAGCTCATGCTGAGTGCGATAGACGTACTGAAACATAAGAAAGTTTGTAGTAAGCGAATCAAGCAGGAACCGAAAGATGAAGTCTAAAGTCGGGACGGATTCACTAGGTATGTCTGGCACAGAATGGCATGACTCCAATAAATAGCTTGCATAGTGCCCCTAGTTCATATTTCTTGTAAATGAATCAGACATGGAGAAATTATAATGCTCAGAGAAAAGCAAACAAAACATGAAGATTCATTTGAGTTAGTTCGCGCGCGTGTGTATATGTATATATAATATCGTTTCGACTTTATTCATGTGTATAGATACTGTTAGGCTTTGATAATGATGTTAATCAAACTGCACAGAACAAACTGTCGCAACACATACACATCGTCGCGACTGCATACAAAGGGTGTCTACAAAGTGTTCAAAATTGCTACTTGACCCAGGAGGAACACGAAGCGTCTTGCGGCTTCCACGAGGCTACATGTGATCGTTACTAAGTGAATGCACAAATTTGATTGATATTTGGAACGTGTTTCGCACTGTGTCCGGCTGATATTTGCATAGCAGTTTTTGTTTCGACGGGTAGACCGGCTATGAGCATTTCTGATACGTTCTGCATAATTTCTTAGACAGATTTATTAAAACGGGCTCAAGATCAATCGTCTGTTGGCACCACACGAAACACTATTTGGCACTGTGTAAGACATTCGAATGTTCTGTAGTAGGATTGCACATTAGCTCTGCTCTTTTTTTCGGATACCAAACGCCACACTTACTTTTAGCGCGATTGCTGTGCTTTACAGATTTTCAACATCTACGTAGCATGTGGAAGAAGCACGTTTGGTAATATCTCCTCACACGTTTCACTACCACCATTACCTTTTTTAAGTGCACTACTAGCTGTTTGCTATTCTAAAATGCTTCAACTGCAATCAACCGTCGTCGGCTTTCAATGAATTCACGAATAAGCCTCTTCTAAAGAGTGTCTGCCGGGGATTGGTTTGAAGCGTCTTTTTTCTGTGATGACTCCCTTTTTCCCGGGAATTTGAGATTTGGTACCGGTCTTTCCGTGGGAAGACCCTTGATGCATATGTTTACCTAAAGCTTTGCAGTTCGGCTTGTTAGCCACACACTACACAAATTTCCTACCAAACAAATTCCCGGCCACCTATGTTCCTATACAAGTTTTGTTTTTCGTTGACAATTGGCACAATTTCAAAACATCAATCGAGTAGCCAAGCACCCTCATTGTGGATATCAAAATTTCCCTGCAACCGATGCATGTTAAGCAATTCCGATTCGTAGTCTCTACTGGCGTGGTTCATTCTTGTTTTTCTTCTGCAGGTGCGCATTCCGTAACTCTTTGGCATAAACAATGTGTTAAAACTGGACCGTACATGTCCAGACAAGATTCGAAACACTTTCAAGTTATATATGAGATCACATCAACTGAAGGATTAAGTGCAGCCGCCACTAGTAGGAGCTTTTCATTGTGAGTGCGTAATACTTGGACGTAACAAGATTGATTACACATCGTACCGATTGCTGGAACGGGGTAGCATAGCAAATAGCAAACTGGATCGCTAATCTACTTGACTTTAGGTAGTGGCTAAGTAGATACAACTTGGGATAAGAGAAAATCATCCGCACAGAGATGTTACAAAGAGTGTTCTGAAGCAGTGCGTTCATAGTTGCACACGATTTGGTTGCACACCACAGTTAGCTGCTATCCGCTCTACTACTTGAAAGGCGATAAGTTTGCCGGAAACTACATGTTAACTCTGTTTGCTAGGAGGACATCATTCCTCCGGATGCGCTATGAGTATAAGAGAACTATTTGGTGCCCATTGGGCACTCAGCTCAGAGCACAGCACAAAGAGCTTGCGCCATGTGTGTGTCGTTCTTGCCCTGCCGTCTCACCATAACTCAAACCGCGCACAGCGGAATGGAGTGGGTGACTGGTTAGGCTGGTGATGTGTATTTAAGTCTTCCGATGAACACTAAACAGCTTTGCGCCCTTTCCTTCGTGAACGTGTATCCATTCCCACGTATTCCTAATGAGCTTTTGCACACAAACACTGCTTCATCAAACATCATCAGATCTTCTTCAAATATGTCCATTCACGCAACGATTACTAGGCGAAGCGGAGGCACCAAGTTCGCGATTCTAGTGGCCGCAAAGCACTACCGCGGTCGAGGTCTCCCGAGACCTCAGTAGTGCTTTTGCTTCACCAAACATTAGTAATCGTGCGCGCATAATCGTCACAAGCTCAGCTTCAGCGCTTTCCGCTGATTTTCCAGCTTCAGCTCGAGCATCGTGTACGGTATGACCGAGATCACCAGCAGTATCGCGAGAATGATTATTTTCGGCGCCTCGCACAGCACCCCGTGCCCAGCGAACGTGATGGCTAGGCCGAGGAATCGTAGCGCCTGCAGCGGCGACGTTACCTCGGCGAACTTGTTCGGATGCGTGAGCGTGGTCAGCGCAAACAGGAGCGTCTCCCAGACGGCGTTGCAGACACCCCAGGCCGCAGGAATTACGTACAGCACGGCACTGTCATCCCGCGAGGGTTTCCAGCGCAGCAACACCAACAGCAGACAGGCGTGAAACATAAAACCGGCAACTGAGGAGTGACAAAAAAACGTAGGTTAAAAAATGCGCTCCGTGTGAGCAACGCACCATCAGAACTTACCTATCACCACAACACGCTTGGTGTGTCGCAGCAACATGCTTAAGGTGCAGGCCGCGATCAGTTGCATCACACCCATACCGACCAGCACGCCGGCCACACTGTTTGGACCAAGTTCGCATGCCACAAATGCCTGCATCGGGAGAAAGATCTGATAAGCAACCTGTGCATACGACACCCGAGGCTTTCATCGCTCACCTTCATGAAGTCCGCCATCATGTACGCCTGCTCGGTACCCACGAAGTATGCGAGCGGTCCCGCAAACAGCAGCGTATCGGACATTCTCCGGATCGAGTCAAACTTGACGTTAAACTCGATGTCGGTCGTAAATGCGGTTACCGTGAACGCCAGCACCCCGAACACCAGATAGATGCCCATCAGTGGCGTCGCACCGGTATAACCCTGCAGTTGGAGCTGGTTCGCGAGTGCACTGCCGTTCACGGGCACGTTCCTATCCCACACCGGGCAGAGATGTGATCCACAGATGCGCTCCCCGTAGTCGTTCGTCTGGAACATGCTGTACGGGAAGCGGTCCATCAGTGGGCCGGCCGGATCACGCAGCTCCTCCAGACTCCCGCCCCCAGGTCCGCCGCTCGTACTGGCAGGATGATGGTAGCCGTCCTCCCCGTTGCCGGCTGGATCCGGCAGCCGTATGTTGTACAGGAAGTACATCGTTTCTCGCAGTGTCGGCATGGAGGGCGTTACGAGCTTCGGCGGTGTTGGCGGTGTGGTCGGTTGCGTACCGTCGGTCGTCACCAGTCCCGCCGGCGGTTCCGACGCGTCCGGCAGTGACATAAGCATATCTCTGTACACCGGCAGCCCACTGTCGGGGGGCAGATCGTTGTGCGACCCATTGATCGTCGCTGTCGTCCCGTTCTGCGTCGCTGCTAGCGCCGCATTCGGAGCGGGTGGTGCGAGGCTCGATATGTAGTAGCACCCGATTCGGTTCGATCCGGAGGCACAGGTAAGCACGAACGCGGCCACGATCGTGCCGACGATGATGCCCAGATCTCCCGCGGCCCGAAACCAGCGACCCAGCCGGCGGACCTGCTCCTCCCGGCTGCACAGCAACCGATGGTCGTCGTAGCTGTCGGCGCTGGCACCGGCCGTACTAGCTCCACCGCACTCGGGCTGCGAGCAGCTCAGTTTACCCGCCATCGACACCAGCAGCGCCTGCTTGCAGATGACGGACGGGCCCAGCAGCAGTCCGAGCAGAAGATAGCCCGGCACCAACGACAGCAGCACCGGGTAGATGTGGGCCGCCAGGAACAGACAGAGCGCACCGTAGCTGGCAGCGAGCACGATCGAGTACCCGAACCGCTGCACCAGCTTCGTCGTCAGCAGGCTCATACCGGCCGTCACGGCGCAGCACAAACTCAGCAGCCCGGAACCGACGTCCGGCCCGGCCGCTAACCAAGACTCCTGCTGGAACCAGGTCGAGTTGGCACCCTGCAGCACGACGAGCGGCACCAGCGCCGTACACATGAAGCCATGGGCCACCGCCACCAGGATGAAGTTCTTCATCATCTTCGTGCGCACGTGCGCCGGGATCTTGTGCCGGCAGCCGTAGCTGCGGTTCTGCACCGTGAGCAGCTTCCGCACCGACGTCGCCCCGATCGAGCTGTTGACCGAATCGCGCCGGTGGCGGTTTCCGAGCGACGACGACTGGAACTGGTACGCGGCCGGAAACGTGGGACCCACTGAGATCCGGTGGCTGCGGTTTGAGGCCGGCGAATAGTTGGTTAGGTATTGCTGGAAACGCAAAGCGCAAAGCGTTAAAAGGACAGGGTGCCAACGGACAGCGTGAAGCCACTTACGTCGATGATCGGATCGTCCCATATGTGGTGCGCCTGGCCGGAACTGCGCGTTCGCATCACTTTCCGCGAGCCGGGCGGACATTTCTGCTGCAGGAAACTTTTCGCTGCCGCAATCTGCGAGAAGCAAGGTGTTATTCATTTCGCCCACGCCACGGCCTACTACTCCTACTGCCACTACAAAGTACCTGCTGCTTGTGGATGAAAACGGGACGCTCGAGCGTCCGGATCGATTCCTTCTCGCGGCCAAAGTCACGCTCGATGATCCGCTCGCGGGCCAAAATGCGTTCGCGTTCCTCAAGCCGACGCTCGAGCTTTTCCGTCGAGAGGTCGCTCAAGTTGGGTAAGCTTCCCATTTTGTCGTGGAGATTCCGGCTCAACGCTTTCGAGTCGCGACCGTTGTGCTATAATGTATTACCGGCGGTCTCCATCGCTGTAGGGTAGAGCCGCCTACACAGCCAGGTGTTGTGCACTGTATGGAAGATAAGCGTGACGCGGAGAAGGTTAACTCAAACGGCCGTTTTGAGCTTTTTCAAGCAGCAAAATGTGCGGGCAACAAATTCTGTGGAATGGAAAATCACCACATCGATAATAGTGGGTTCTTTTCATCCCAGTTCTAGGTAATGCAGCACTCCTACACATCTGCAAGCTCTTACAATTTGTAAAGCAAATGATGTTTTTTTTTTGTTCTCGGAAAACACTCGGCGCTATGGCGTTCATGGCAACCTGCTACATAGTTTTAATTGTATTGAAATTGCTGATGGAAAACCACTTTCCGTTCCAAAGTGCAGTGCAACTATATTTGTACTGCAACGGAAAAGAGGCGCGTGAGGCTATGCTGGTTCTAGCTAAAGCTATTCTAATTGGAAAAAACGAACAAAAATAGCGTGCCCGTTCTTCGTAACAAATGCGACCGAGCTGCTCCCAAGCGTACCGTAGAAGACCGATGATAGCCAATAATTGAATTGCACGCGCTCCCAGAAATAGGAACAAAATCATATTGCATCGACCAGCCGGTTGGAAATAGCATTAACGTTATTGGGCGCTCTCTGCCTGCTACGTAGCAACCTGACGAAAGTCACAGTTTGTGCCCACACACATATACGCACAGTGTGTGCGATGATTTATCACAGTAGAAGCCATACAATTGCCATTCATCTAATTGGGAACAATTCAAAGTTACGAATGTTCCTTTCTCGAATTTGTAACCCACTCACACGCATAAATGCGCCATTCGGAATGTCACAAACTTTTGCCAAACTGTGTTTCCGGCACAAGTTTGTCTTGCGAGCGGCTCCCGGGAGCGCCGGGCATTGCCAGCGCCAGAACAGCGTCATTCCAAGAAGCTCGCTGCCCAGCTCGCGCCGGACGCGACACGTTCGGTTGAAAGTTTTTCAATCACCTTGGCAGTATCAGCACTTCCGGTTGCTTCCGGGTGGCTTTTTCCTGCTGTCCATCCGCACCAGAGGCATGCCTATTATGCGAAGGAGCTTCACTTTCAGGCGTTTATTTTCAGGCGCAGTCCGCCCCTGAACATGTGCCACGTATAGGCAGGCAGTAGCGCTGTTTGAATATCGGAGCGAAACATCGCCAAACGTCCTTTCATATACGCCTCGTGTATTCATCCACCTCTTCGTTTTCGCCTTCATTGGGGACATAAATAAAGATCCACCATCTCGTGGCACCGTGGATCAAACGAGGCGAAGCGGAACTCGTTCGAATGCGAGCGTCACAGCGCCCCAGCCAATGCAGCTGCTGTGAGATGATAATGAAAAACAAAGGCTGTCAAACATAAATAAAAAGCTCACCAAACAATGGATCCACGGTTCGTGTGGGCTTCCGCACGGGCTGGTCGGTCCCGTGGAGATCCGTCATTTTCATCAACCCATAAACATGAGCCACTCTGACTGCCGTGCGCTCGCTGCATACGTCTTTCCTCCTTCCCGGACCGCCTCATCATTTTGTTTATGATTGTTGCATGAGCCTCGAGCAATTCACGTTCATCTAAATCATCTTGAACTTGAAATGAAATACGAACAAAAAAGCCACGTGCGCGCTGTACGCAAAAAAAAAGGATTGCGCTACGTCAAAGAGCGGCCTGGCGTGGCGCTCTGGATGCGATGCCACTGACTGTGCCACGGCAAGTACAAATGTGCCACCTTCCCACCTGACCGCATGGTGCAATTTATTTGCACCGCGTCCCATTTATCTAACCGCGGGTCGTTAGCGTCCTCGTGAAAGACAATTTTTACAAATTACGATTGTGCCGGCGTGTTATGGCACTTTTATTGCGTTGATTTGTGTGGGTAGAAAAAAAAAGTTTCCAACGGTTTATGCGCACCATCACGGTCGTTTGGACCCGTGAGCCGAAACCACATGGAGACGCCCGGTGCTTTCTTCCTCGCATGGAGACGCCCGGTGCTTTCTTCGTCCTCGCAAGGAGACGCCTAGCCGTTCGTGAAAAAAAACATTATCTCAAATGAAAGTCACACCTTGCAGCGGCCTACGAACGTGCACGCTGCCTTCAAATCCTCTCACGCATCAGCTACCACACCTGACACTGTGGCAGGACGCGCGATTGCAGCGGGCTGACACGCTCGGTCGTTGGCCACCGCCAACGTCGGTGGAATAATCCGATGCAAATACGCTTCACGGAAAACCGCCAACCATCCATTAAGTCGTTCAACGAGCGCGGGGTGAACGCTTCTCCGGGCGTCAAGATCCTCCGCATGCTAATAGTCGAACGTAACGTGGGCAGGGGAGTTTCGCACGAAACCATACCGCCAGCGGTTTCGCGAGCGCCTCGAGACCCCTCCCGGTCGGTGGCCACCACCACGGTTTCACACGGGGAAGCTGTTTGCCGTCTAATTACCAGAGTTTGCTACATCAATAGGAACCATTCGTCGATGCCGATCGTGAATCCACCGGCTTTTCCTGGAACTGTCGTTGGCTCGGCTTTGCTCCCAGGTGGAGCGGAGGTAATTGATTTCTGCTTTTGAGTTTTGCAGCACGATGCCGAGCGTAGTAACGGGCCGACTTCCTCGAACGTCCCTGCAGTGCCGTCATGCTATTCTTCCGCTGGTGTGAAGTATCGTTCTGCCACTAATCGCCACTGCAGCTGGCAGGCTTCGTTGATACGGATAATTTCAACGCTATTTTGCCACCTCTGGAACGCGGGTTCGAACAATGGGGCAATAAATCACAAATCACCTTAACGAAGTGTTCATTTCCATTGGCGAATCAAATCTCGTCTAATTTCTCCTGAAACGTAACTTTAAATCTGCCAAACTCTGGGAAAAAGGCCCTGAAGTAAGTCTGATGTTACAGGGAGTTTAAAGCGGAATGATCTTTAGGATATGTCGAATGAAAAAGAAACATATGTAATGTTTTAGCATATATTTTAATGCATATGTGGAGGTTCTTTTATCAGTTTTTCTGCAACTTTTCTCCACCGCCCTCTATCATGATTACCGTTGTTATCTGTTCCCTCTAATATCAGATAAAGAAATTAAAAATAAATGTAAAAAATAGCATTTTTCCGAAAAATGACGTTTGTCTGACGCAAGCCATAACTCATATTCATCGACTTATTTATATTCGACACTAAGGTTTAAGCATTGGTTCGCTTCATTTGTCGATTTAGTTGCAAAAACCTACCCATGTTCACTTCGCATACCCCTGGACTTCGCTTGTTCCTGGACGTCGAAGGTATCTGTCTCGGAGCTCAGACCAAACGGCTCGTGAAGGCAAATATTTACCAGCATATCTAATTTTAAACTCTTTCAGGACATACTCTTCATGATAGGCAGCGCAGATGACACACAGCCGCGATACCGTGGCCAATTTACCGAACGTCTCGTTCCGATAGTGGAAGCCCGTCACCCAGAGCGCGGCATTGCCGGAAACGACCAACAAAGCGTCTTCGCTGGCGGCGTTCCATCGAAAGCTACTTAACATGATGCCACACGAACGATAGGCTCGGGCTTCCTGGAACGTGTGTCAGAATTTCATCTTCCTTCGCTTCGAGTGCACAACGCGGGACAGAATCTCGCAATGAAGTGACTCTTCGAGGAAGCGTTGACATCCGCCGCACCATTGGAGCATCAGCTTTCGCGCGCCGAGAAGTGCCTGCCGTCGCTCCTGCTCGGCCGTAAGACGTTGCGTGCGGAAGTAATCTAATTAGAACCGAGCGACCCACTCCTTACGAAGAGCAGAAGTCAAACATAAAAGAAACTGGCCCTTCACGGTAGCATGGGGGTATGCGTTGTTTTGCCTCGCTGGAAGTAACTTAATCAGAGCGTAATAATTTCCCACTTAGAGTGTCGTGTTTAATATTGGAGAAAAATGCCATCGTCAGGTCGATCCGGACTCTTCAGCAGGAGACTGTTGCGATATTGTTTTCGAAGAACAAAAAACAGTCGATTTTTTTGTTAGAATTTTGTTTTCTAGAATAAAAAAGAGTCTTCCATTAAGGACCCGAGCAAAGTCACGTTCTGTGCCACGTGGAGAATCGAAAAAAAACCGCCACAGGGCTAGTTTAAGCATCATACCCACCGAAAGTTGATCTTGATTACTGCCCGTTTGCCATCTTCTCAAAAAAGGCCACAAATTTAACTTTGCTTTCCGAAATCCGGATACTCCGCGACGCGATTAGATGTAAACCCGCGGAAAGGCGCAATAACGGGCGCACGGCCGGCTGTAAGAAATGCGTTTGCAAATAACAACAAATCCTCCCCCGAAGGGACCGGAAGGCGCACGGGCGAACGAATCGACAAAGTCACGTAAAAATGGCCGCACGCCCCGCGCAAAAGGTTCGCACCAACGAGGGCGAACAGAAGGGAGGGGCTATCGGGAGAGAAATAAATAAAACCGATTCCAGCGAAAAGCACAACCGGACGGATTTGCCATCGGAAGGTTGTTTAACCGTTGAGATTTTAATTTTATTACTTTGCCGAACGGCCAGCTTTCCGGCGCAAGTGGGTACGCAAAGCGCTACAGTGTTGGCAAAAATTTGCCTTCTGAATAAATGAAAACGATTTCTTCGTGATTCGTACACAAACGCCCAGATCTTCTCACCCGTTCCCACCGCCCACAATGGTAAGGGCTGGCAAGAAATGGATGGTCTCTGCTCTATCGTGAGCGCTAGACAGCATCATCAGTTTCAAAGTTCATTTTCTGCCCACTGCCGCCATCCATCGGTGCCACCACATCCAACTAGACATGAATAATCAATTATGGCCGGCCAAAGGCAGCCAATTTCGTGCCCGAAGCCTGCAAACATTACAAGCCAAGGCATCCAAATTGCACCACTTACGGCAAGCTCGCCGGAATGGCTGTTTCTTGTGCCTTTTTCCAAGAATATGTGACGATGCATATTGACGCCCCGGCGCAGGGAAATATCAAATTGCTGCTTTACAATAATACTGGAGTCAAGCAATCTATATAAGGTGCTCTGAACTGTTCGCCACAGATATAGGGCGAGATATTGCATGTATTTTCTAAAAAAACTAAGCAAGTGAGGCACTGTGTGTGCAGAATGGGGTCAGAATGACGCGGTGTTTGTGGGTTACTAGCAAAGGATGGTAATTCTACCATATTACTAACAAAAGAGTCATCCTTTAAGTTGTTGGTAACAAAAACCATACAGAAAAGATGAGGAGTAGATACAATTACTAGAACGTCTTCTAGCGACTTTCTGCGGCAACTTCTTTATCCCAAGTTTTGTACAGTTTGTTTTTACATTTGCTTCAACTCCAAGGACGAACTGAGACACATACATGTGGACAGACACACACACACACACACACACACACACACACACACATACACACAAACATATTTACGCACTATTTACCTCGGAACAAGATTACACACCGCAGGCCGTCGTATCTACGTCCGGTCTACAATCTCCCATGCACGTCCGAACGCAGGACGGCAAGGGATGCCACGCTCACGCTGTCCCACCTGTCCCACAGGGAGCCCGCACCAGTCACGCAGTATCCTTGACAATGCGACACCACCACTGCTCATTCGTCAATTACACAATTACGGACATCCCAGCACAGTCACCCCGTCGTCGTTCGGATTTTCCGCGCTAGTTAGTTAGTCGTCACAAACAGCGATTTGTGCTCCTGGCTGCATTTGTAGGTTATTATGGAGTAGCACACACACGTACGCACGCACACATTTGGAAAACAACTAAGTTCCCTGCGGGAGGTAGGTTCCTATCAGCACCTCACATCGACTGGCTGTTGCAAGGGCTGATCCGTCTCGAAATCGTCCTTTCGCGGTCTTATTTTCTAGCACAACCAAACATCCCGTAACGAAACCACACGCTTTCTACTGAAAGCCCGTTTTTTTCTTATCCTTTTGCTTAAGCGTGAGCTCGCCGTCGGGAGACGGCAATAGTACCGAGGACCAATCCTATCACTGGAAGCTTCCAGCCAGCTGCGTCGAAGGATGCTTTGACACTGGTCGCCCGTTTCGATGGTGCAATCGCTCATAAACATACACCACCACAGCCATGGCACAACCACACACAAACTTCTGCTTCCCAACACACAGGCGCCACTCTGGATGCTGTTGCTACGGTAGCACAGCGCGAGTCCCTCGTTGGCGGGATTATCCTTCCCGCTCCCGGAACGGCGATGGCCGACGATGTGCAAAAGAATACTCGAACGCGATAGTGTTGGTGATGCTGGTGCCTTGGTGTTAGTCGTCCTCCGCCGGGTTGCAACATTTTGACAGCTCCTCGTGTTCGTCATGGACATGCGCGCAACGCATCGGCTGCCGAGACGGTGTGAGCTTTTAGCGTGGCTGAGGGCAGCTTTTGCCCGCGAAGGACGTAGACGGTAGCTTTCGTGTCCGTTGCAAACATGGAAGTGGTGCCATCCAAGCATTCGGATTGTAATAGTTGCACTGCATGTGAGCGTTTGCTAGTAGAAGGGATCAAATTAGCAAATGGTTCGATTCGTGTCAACAAATTTCGTTGCGTTCATAGCAGGTTATTTAAAAGAATTTCATAATAATAACATTTTTTTTACTTTTCCTCGATTTCTACTTTCCAGAAGCATGCTCTACTTTACAAACCTTTTTCACCTGTTGGAATGTTGCAACAGAATCTTTAACGGCAGTCAGGTAGTTTTAGAGCTTTAGATAGGCATTCAAATAATATACAGATTAGACCAAAGAGCTTGCATGTTAACGCAAGTACAGTAAAGTTAATAAGTAATAATCTATCATAGGGAAAATTCATCACATTAGTTCCCTCTTTATACCACACCGCCCCATAACTAATTGCCCCTAAATGATTGACGAATTATGTTGCTCCAGACAAAAAACGGCCACATTAAACCTCGTGTTTTAATGACGTCAGTTAACACAACTGATCGGAGGGATCAGCTGCAGATAATGTACGTTCTGTCTAACTTGTCTAACCGTCTCACTGGCAGAAAGGAGAAGGAGGTACATCGAAGATTAAAAACGATTATCATCGTTCTTGAGCGGCGATACTTCGTGAGATCAATCGAAAAATGAGGCCAACAAGGGCGGAAAGCGTCTTATCTCCGTTGAAGCAACCTCGCGGCAAACAACATCACACGATGGATTCATATTCCTCCAACTAAATTATTTTAAGCCTCATCATCTCATTTTCCGACGGCCCTTCGATGCAGCGTAAACGAAACCACAAATTGCTTCGCCTAATTAAATTGTTATCATTTCGAAATCGATTCAAGAAATAATTTTCATAATTTCAAAGACAACCTTCGCGGTGGAGAAAGCGTTCATGTAAGTCGATGGCCTTAACCTCTGCATCAATTTTTACGAAAGAAGCGGTTGTCCCATCTGCAACTAGACGTCTCTAATATCCTCCCCCGGCAAAGATTCTGGAGCTTCGCGAAACGTCACCAGAACAGGCGGCGTGTCATTGCCGACAGAAGCTATAATCAAATTTATTGATTTCCAGCACGACCCAGCGCAGACCGTCCGCTGTTTGCATACTTCGGAAGCGGTTGATGAAGTGGAAAATTGTAATGCCAACTCCCACGCGTCCGCATTGCCGATGCGTGTGAGTGAGATTTACAAACAAGCGCTAGGGTGAAGCAGCTTCCAGAAGCATCGAGCCCAACGTGACAGTCAGTGTTTAGTCGACTTTTTTTTCGCCGTTCTTGTGTCTCCCGCGTGTGCTTCCCTTGCTGCTGCTCCACGTGGGCTGTCGTTCGCGCAATATTTACGTTCAGCGCACCGTTCAACCGTTTTGCGATCTCGTGTGGTAGAAAAATAATGCAAATCCGTAACCCAAACGCAACTGTGCGTAACAACGAATGCTTCACGTTTTACGCTCGTCAATGGTGTGGTGGCCACAGCGGCGTCAGTGTGCAGCTTGAAAAACTTTAAATTTAAAATTAAGCATTTTTTGTTGGACATGTTCGTTTCTTCCGGATGTTTGGAGTTGTCAGAGAACTTGGACCGCCATGATTATTCAGAATCAAAAATAAATTACTCATCTTTCTAAAGTTCGATGCTGATCTTTTAAGTGTTGATCATGTTAAACTTCAAGTTCAATTTCAATTTCCTTAAGAAACCTCAAACAAATTCCTTTGAAAATCTTAAACACTCCATACTCCAGTGTTTGAATAACAAACAACCAACCCGCAAATAAACAGTTTGACACTTGCCAACGAAAGCAAAAGCAGCCAATCTAACGCAACCTGGCCTGCGTACAAACCCGTTCAAAAAGCAATTTTGCAGCAACCACATCGTTAATCCACATCGGATCCGGCACCCTTACGCGCTTCATCTCGCACACGCGCTGCCGATTCCGAATTCAACCGCGTGCCAACCCCTCGCACTCATCAACGGTGGGCCGCTTACGGAAACCATTATTTCATTACCAACCGGTTTATTGGGTCGCTTGGTCGCTAATTCTGCTGGCTCATTATCGTACGACCTCACCCCGCGAGTTCGTGCGCAAGGGCTCGATACGCGCCATGTAAGCTGAGCGGCAACGCGGCGAGACACTGTAAACCGAAAGAATTTGTCCAAAGAAACTCGTTACCTTAGCGGCCGTTGTGTTGGACGATGAGAAGCCCACCATAGAGTGGCGCATCGAGGAGTTGACTATTATTGAACCGCCTAATAATAGGGTTCTTGCGCGGGAAAGAGAAGGCGTTTAGAATGGCGAAAGAAATCAAACAGCGTGTCCCATCACACGACCCTAAAAGCGGCAGCACGTGAGCTCAGAATGACTGCAAGTTCTTTGGGTGTAGAACAAAATAAGCTTCGTCCTGGCGGATCACCACTTCTTGAAGTCATCGATCAACTTCCACCTCCACACCAGGCCAACGGTGGGGCGGTCGTGGAGAATTCAATTCTCCACCGTCTACGGTCCACCAGTCATGGTTTGGTTTGGGATTGGTTTTGCACGAACTGGCGAGCTTTGCCGTCATTCGGCCGAGCGACCAACAGCCCGACCAAAGTCGGAAGAGTCGGAAATTGACGTAGATAATTCGTGAACAAATTCTTTAGCCCCTGTCGGCTGGGTTTCGCTGATCGTTGGAAGAAATCCAGTGCGTGTCGTGTCCAATGTGTATTCGTTCCAAAACAGAGGATAACTGCGATAAACGGGCTGCGTTTTGAACATGAAGCGTTCAATTGAAATATTGCAAACTTCGTCGTAGGTGTACTTGGCCATTTGTAGTAGCCATTAGACGATACACATTTGCATAGCCATCGTACGCTTTTTTGCATCGAATATTGTGTAATCGATCATGCACAGTTCTTTTCGCATTCTATAATTGATTGACTCCAGTAGTTCCGTGCAGTCGCCACTCTAGCGGGCATTAGAATATAATTACAACATCTCCAGATGGTCACGATACACAGGTGTCTGGGGCCAGCCTGTATGTTGCACCTGTTTCAAGGTATGTCCTCGATTGGCGGGAATATGCAACGACCCATTTGCGAGTCTAGGCATTCCAGAATCCGTAGACCAACAACCTGTTGCCAGGTGACGCACTGTATCTTAGCAACCGGGCCCGATGCGTGCAAAATTATACAAATCCTCGTCGATTGTGGCAGTAGAGCTGTATGAATTATTGTTGAACTGCACCGTTGGTTGGTCCCACACAACTTCCTCACGATCTCGGCTACTTGATCTCATATGCGCATACCAAACTGGCGATTCTGGTGTGGGATATTGGAATATTACATATGATTAGTATTCCCAACAATTACTCGTTGATTCCCAAGCAAGCGAATCGGGATGGAATTTTAAAATAAGCCTAATAATTGATCGATAATAACTATAGAACATAATGCGGTTGATCATATCGGAATGTTACCTAATATCGGTTAATAGTTTAATATATTGAATACCAGTACAGCTCCTACTCAACGGCGATTGTTCCGGCGGTCCGGCGTGTGTGCCTTTGCGTGACACCTTTCATTTTTATATCGGTCCTTAGCAAAGTCCTTCCCGTCCCTCGCACGTGTGTGCGTTTCTAGTTCAAGTTCACACGATCCTGCACACTTCCTGCCAAATGTCCACTGTGCGACAATCACACCGTCACTAACCTTAGGCTCGATCGTTCAACCGATCCAAGCCCACCTGTTTGTGAGGTGTGTGTGCTTTTTATTTTGCTTTACAATCTCCAGACATAGCCAGCCACGGGTTACTGATTGTGTAGAAGGTAGCTACACAACCACACAAAAAACACACCACTGACCCTACGTTATTGAACGTATTCTATCTCTATCTCCGGAGGCCGCGCCAGCAGTGCACACGCGCGTGCACTTTATGCAACGGATCGTGATTCCCACCAATTCCCCTGCTGAGGTCCCAGCCGTGTCCCAATGTTCGGCGCTTGTGATTTCGGACCTTCCAGGAGGCGGACAACAGGAGAAGGCTAGCCGGGCGACGATTGCCAACCATTCACCGGCTCGCCCGCTGGCGCCGTGATCGACCCGATCAGCATATCCTCTAAAAGGTCAGCATGATAGTTCTTGGTTCTTGTGTCGTGTTATGTTCTCGGCCTGTTGGCTCGCATGTTTCGTGAGAGAATGGCTGGAGATGGACAGAAACAACAAGTCCTTCATAAACAAATAAAACATACGTCCCGACACCGCCCGATGCATGACGATGCACTTGCTTGGCAATAAAATTTGGAAATCTTCGCACTGTGGAATTTAGATTTCCCATCCCGTTGACACCATGCACTCCGGCTAGGGGCCGGAGACCTGTTGCACATGCAAAACAGCACGCGAAACTGTCACTTGGTCAGTAGCAGGGGCGCACATGAATTGCACCTAACACTTTGCAACAGTTGTGGCCCGCTGCCAGGTGGACGATTAATTTACGGCCGGCTGACGCTTTGGGACCAAGGTTGCACCGCAGCGCAGCGCCGGGGTGGATTCCAATCACTCGGACCGAACCACTGACGCGCGGTGAACACCGCTGAGGAGGAATTCTTAATGCAGACCACGTCTCCCCACCACGGGCGATTGGGGGTGTCAGAAAGAGTATAAAGTTTTTAATGACGGCTGGTCGTATCATGTCCGACATTAAATGGCTTGTGCGAAGGAAATAAAAGTTTGATTCATATCGTCCAAAGCAAGCTCAGGAAAATTATTGCTTTAGAAGGGTTTTTGGATTCAAAAATCACAAACTTATAACGTTGGTATTGCACTAATTCGTTGTTATACATACATCGGTTTATATCGGTAGTAGTTTCAGATACAGATACAGATATCACTATCTTCATCAAATTATGTACTATAAAATCGCAATGGTTTTGTTGACATATGTTTGAGATCGCCTTACGCACGCTACAAACAAACCGGTTGCATTCCCATCCCAAGATTCCCATCCAAAAAAACCCAACAAGCTACCGATAAACAAGGAAACGAAACAAATTCCCTCCTTCCAACGCATTGTGGACACCGAAAATTAACGCCTCACTATAATGTTACTCATCAAAATACAAGCATGAGGAATCAAAACCATCTGAGTTGTCTTTGGGGTTTTCCCCCCATTCTGGAGCATAATCTTCCGACCGTACACAACTTCCTTTGGATCGAAGGGACCGAAGCGTGAAGAACCGAACGATGCGCTAGACGCCGGATGAAACCGGTTTGAGCCGATCGGGTATGGTAGCGAAAGTTGCGGGCAATAATAAAAACTACAGCCGAAACCTGGTAGACATCGGGCTGGACCGAGGTTGGCTTGCTTCTTGCTAGTTGACGGACGTTGACGGAGCGAGCGCCGTTGGGAATTGCATTGAACTTGACCGTGTCGCTCGAGACCGTATGCAGAGATCCACGCTGCTTCGCATCATTGAAACCTGCACTGGTAGTACCGAACACTGGTTAGGGTAATCCCAGAGAAGATCTCGCTTTCATGATGGAGCGTCGTGTAATGCAAATACGAGATCTCTCTGAGCAGATCTAGTTCCTCCCGATCGCAAACTTCGCTACTAGTCCAACATACGTCCAATGACCGCGCGGGTAGCTAAAGTCGGTTCCAACGGTTTCCCGAACGAGCGAGACCTTGAAATATCTGGACAAGCCTCGGCCGAGGAAGCTGGAGTATCGGAGCTTTGTTCTACAACGTAAGCTCGACAGAAAATGGCTGAAACATTCCGAAAGAGCACACTCGAAACCGGAAGCAAATTTGGTACGAAATTCTTCGAAAATTCTGCTGTCATCTAAAGTCTCCCGGACGTCGCTCGCTTGGTAGCCAAAACAATCGCCCCTCCCTTGTTCGCGTTGTGTGGTATTCGAAAACGAAAAGAGATTAATCCAAATTAAGAACAGCGTCGGTGGACTGGTTTGTCTGCTTGATCACACAGCCTGATCTATGAAAACAAGGCAACTGTGGCTTCGCGATCACCATCGATCATTCTGGTTAGTAAGTAATTTTCAGAAAAAATGCTTCAAAACACCATTACCACGAAGTCGTATGTGCGGATCACAAAATTTTATTCTCTAATTCTTAGTGATTATGAAAACCTTTACTCACGGGTGCTTTATACACACGAAACCAACTGTAAACCCAATTTAGACACTTTTGAAAAGCCATTTCGAGCGTAACCGTACCTTTACACTTATTATTAGTTTGTTTCGGTCAACGTAACCCTTGGGATCAGTTACGATTTTTGTCACCTTGAAGAATGCAGTCATACTTTAAATGAGATTATTGCTGGAAGTCAAATGAAATCCATCGAAAAGTCATAAGGCACCCGACAAGCAAGACGCACCCCGGCAGATAGGTGATTAGGGTTCGTCATTTGGGTCTTCCGTAACAGCCGGGAATAGGGAAATGGGAAGTTACCGGAGCGAGCAATTGCTATGCTCCCGAAACATGTGAAACCGGTTTTTATTCGATTCGGTGAAACGTTTGTCTCATTAGCTTATGCAATTAGGACGCCGCGGTAGGGCAACAGCAACAGATGAGCCCCGCACGGCAAACTTCGATGAGCGATTGCTGTAGGCGACCTAGGGTACATGTAATGCCATCGACCATCGATTCTAATCATGTCAAACGGATACTCTACAATTTCTCCCAGGGAAGCCCAGAGAACTTCGAAACACGAACCTGCAAAGCACCACACACTGTAACCGACGGTGGTTGCCCACGGCTACGTCAGTGGCGGGACCCGACGAGACAGGTAATTGTTTTTCTGCTTAAAAACTATCAAAACAAAACGCATCAGCAATCCAATCCAGTGCGGTGAGGTTATATGTATGGGTACCGCCTTCAGACGCAGTTGTTATGACGATCGCTTCAGGGGTAGCTTTGATTCGGTTGTACTGTGGTGCTCCTGGAGCAACGCATGTTTGTATTTGTCCAATTTCCAAGTCAAGCAAACCAAAAGGGGGAACCAGGTCCAATTTGCTACCAGTGTGTGCATTGTTGTTTGTCTCACACTCCTGGCGAAGTGCCCGGTTGCTAGACGATTTTGTTATGTTTCTGCTCCGCCTCAGTTCTTATTCCAGTGGTCACATTTTCTTGTTCCCCACTTGCCAGATGTACCAACAGAACAAGAACATAGACTAGCAAAAGAAAATCCCAGCCCCAAACGATACCGCAGAACCAGAATGGTTGTCCGCTTCCAGAATCCCCAGCCCCAGGGTCAACCGGTGTGGTGTGCCACACGAAGCATCTCCGCAAGTCCGCCAGAGATCACTCAACGGCCAGCTCCATCCCTGCCCATGTTGTCCCGAGGTACGTGCCCGAGAATTCGACCCTTTCCCTTCCCCTCGGAACACCTGCCCACACCGTCACGCCCGTAAACTGGTTACAGCCTACCCCTTCCTGCCCATAAGCACACCGTCTCTTTCGCACACGAAGCCCACCGCAGTAATGCGGCAGTAGGTGCGGGGCTGCTACGCGAATTGTACGCGTCTCGCCATTCCTGGCTTATATTGGCGCGTTCTGAGCCTCCGCAAGCTTATTTCGTGTCCGAATCGCGCCGGAGACGGTTGTGTGCTACCGGCTGAAGCAGCGGACGACCAAAGGCTTGGATAGTGAGCGCGCGTCACGGGGGTTTCGAAACCGATCGGCTACAGTGTGTGCCAGTGCGGACGTGTGACGATCGTGTGCCGCCCCTGTTATAGAAGTGTTGTGATAAACAGCCGCAATAACCAAATCGCTGAGAATTTCTCTCCGTGGCAGGCGAAGAGAAGCAGCTTAGCAGAGTTGAGCTGAGTGGAAGAGTGTTTTATTTGCTGCGTGTGTATGTGTGATACAGTAGTACTCCAGGACTAGAGCTGAAGCGAATTCATCTGTGCTGAATTCTACGGAACAACTCGTCTCATTGTCCGCCCCAACAGACCCAAAGGTGAATGTCGGCAATTATCTGTTATTATTCCGGACTCAATCATCTGCGAGAGGCTTCCCCAACGCTTCTCGGACGCCTCCAAAGCATCCCGGAGGGCGAGCGGGCAGCCTTACCTCATCCTGAAACACTCATTACCGCGGCGATGATTCGTGCAAAAGATCCGACTTTTTTTCGTTCAATTTTCTGTACACGTTCAGGTTCTTTCCGTCTTCTAGTTGTAGATGGAGATGGAGTACGGAGAAAAACATTGTATTCTCACGTGGCTAAAAAACGCCTTGTGTCAGATCATTCGAAGCAAACTATCAAAATAACATAAAAAGTACGAACAATCCTTGAAGGACAAGGTGTCTGACTTGATAAATAGAAGGCATCGATAAAGGCATCGAAGTATGCTTAATCAAACACGCCGCACTGTAATCATGCAGATGTGCTTTTTCAGAGTGAAGAAAATTCCCGCCTCTAACAGATCGGCGCTGGATAGAAGAGCGAAAAGTTATGCTTACGATTAATTTAATAAATTCATTTCGCTTCGCCGCAGCGGCTAACTCCGAATGCAAACGTTTGCTTAAGACACGAGATTTTTCAACGTGCTCGGCAAGGTGCTACTGTCAATGCTATTTTTCACATTGCGCGCCAACCAAGGCCTTCTTCGATCGTGCCTCATGTTCCGCGTGTTTTTGAATCCCCCGTTCACATCACCCACGCACCGGTGCACTTTTGTTTTTGTTTCGGCGGCAGCCGTTCTGCAGACGGCCGAGTCCGAGCCCGGAACTGAGCGTGTGAAATTTGCCAATCGCATATCGAGGGCATTGGTCGTGTTGGCCGTTGCCGAACGGCCAAAGTCAAGGCCGGGTACGATTTAACCGGTACGAAGTTGTCAAATTGGTGCGGTAATGGCAGAAGTTAGCGTCGTTTTAATTATAGACAAAATCGTTGTGTTGTTGCAGAACATCCTCGAATTTGACTTTGCTCTACCGGAACCCCTGCTCATTAGTTCCCCCGGTGGCTTGTACTAATCCGATTAGCTCAGGAATGTCACCTTAAAGTCTGTGTTCTGTGCCTCCACAGCTCCACAACAGACAACATCGGCTTCAGTTAAGGCCAACGTAAAGCGTAATAATATTCACAATTAATTTCCGCCTGCATAAAGAATGCTAACCTACTTCTGCTACGCTCGATACCGATCGTCAAACGGCCGGTGTTCCGGTCGAACGAACCGCCGGCCAAAGATCAGCTCCACGAATCGTGCCAACCGGAACCATTTATCATCGTACCGCGGCACCGCGAGTGTTCGAATCTTCGGCTGAGATCAGCGTCAAGCATGAACTTAGTCCTCAGCTGGAGAGTTGGTGTTTATTACGACCTGCTCAAAATCGCATTCCTCACAATCGCAAAGACAATCAACGGCGCAAACGTATCCGATCCCAATTTCGACGAACGACGGGCAAGACCTTGCGCACGATGAAATTTATGACACGCCAACGATAGCTAGCGCTCGGAAACTGTTCGTGACGGAGCTTAGTGGACGGTAATAAAGGCTTGTAAACGAAACGCGCTTTTAAGGCCCAGAAAGCTTACGAAAAACGATAACCTGAAAAGGTGCCACATTTCACGATGATTTCATGCTGTCGGTGAGGCTGTTGACGGAACTCAAAAACCATGGAGACGACGGAGGCGCTCATCGAAGCTTATGACGAGCCGTATGAGCTAATAATAAGAGTGTTTGTTGCTTGCTTATGGGCACGGGTAATTTATCTTTCGATTCAAACCCACTACAAATTGCATCAAGGCACGGTTCAGCATTTTCAGCTATTTTCGGGGGTTTCCAGAATTCAATTCAAACACACCCAGCCCAGCCGCTTGTATAGCGGCATCTCAATCGCAGTAGAATTGCAGAGATGCTTATGTTATTATTTTATTCGTTTTTTTTTAGCCAGTGATTGACAACCATTATTGGTTCAAGAGTCACACATAAGTTTCCAACGACCGTTAAAAAAATCAAATGAAGAATAGCTATAGCTATATCTAACTTGTATCTTTCCAGTTTATTGGATTATCTTCTGCTAAACTCATATGGTTTACCTACATTTGCATGACACTTAGTTGGCAAGATATCGACGAAAGAGCGGTAGGTTGCCGACCACTGGCCTTACCTATCCAAAGCGCCAGTCTTCGGCTGTGTATCGTTTCACTTTGTGCCGAAAGCGCCCGTTATGACCAAGATTTATCTTCGGTTTTACCTTGAACTTGTACGACGCGCGAAGAAGCCGGAAGCAAATGTGAGACCAAGAACCCCTCAAAAAAAAGTTTGGTTGTTAATGAAGCGAACTAAAACAGAGGAGCACGAACAGCGCTGTGATCTAACGCACCTATAACCGACCCTTTTGCTGTGTATATCTAAGCTGTCCGGCACTCTCAATTTCTACACTTAAGATGATCTCACGCTGGGAAGCGTCACGACTTTATGTTACTTCCCGAAAACGATCGTTAAACATTTTGCTTGAGCTTGTGGTAATTGCGTTAGTATGAGACAAATCGTTTCAGACGTTTTGTTTTAAATTATATTCATCAAACCTTGATTGATACATTACATGGTTCCCTTTAATTTCATTATCGCATGCTATTTCCCCATCTCTATTTTCCAATGCCAAGTAAACCAATTTGCACGCGGAAGTAAAATGTAGCGAAAATAAACATAAATGAAACCATTGCGGCCCCTTCCTGCCACCGGCAGGAAATGTCACGACGTGGTGATTATAATTAATCCAATCCATCCACAATACGCACAAGCCGTGCAAATGCACATTTTCGCTAGAAAATGATACAATTCTCGCTTCAATCGGATAATTATTTTGCATTACTCGATTGTAATGAATGCTTTCTAGTATTCTAGCCCCATCTACTTGCGTTTCACCGGGACCAGCATAAGAGCAATCATTAGCGCACATCATTGGAAGTCATTGTAACGAACGTTGCAAAAACGGTTCCGTTTCATAAATACCAATGAATGCGCAACCGGGGTCCGCTCGTTTGATGTCGCCACATCAACCAATCGGATAGTTCCGCATAAAACCTGCCAACGGCAATATGCGGGTGTGAATCGAAACTCTCAACCCACGCACAACAGGATTGACAATTTGAAAAAATGCCGCCACTACCCGGTTCCAGCTAAACGGCTCTGCATATAACGCAGCGTATTCGAGAAACGTTTCAATTCACCTGCTCATAGCCCACATTGCTACTGGCATCAGCCCTCGGCCGTAGCGCGTGTTGATTGATAATTAAATTGCAGTTGTACACCTGGCCGCGCACTCCAAACCATCGAGCGCCGATCGAACTTGAACTTGAAAACGTACAAGCTATTTTTTCACTCACTCAACCCACCCCCGTGTGACGTGTGAAGTGAACGGGCAAAGAAGAGAGCGTTGGCGCGACCATACGTCCGAAATGACATATCCGTGTCAGGTTTGCCGGCGAGCGGGGCGCAAAAACCCAATGGCATTGCTTATCGTATTACGGATTTGATTTGTAGGCTGAGGGCTCGCTTCCATTCCCTCCGGTTCGGGTAGGTGGTAAGGTGCTGCTCTCGGATGCATGGTGAATAATTTCGCGGGGAATGCTGTACCTACGTAGACGCCTAGAACGGAGTGAGTCAATCAACCTCCGGACACGGATCGAGCAATTAACACTGAGCTCCAGCAGTCTGCACCTGTGTGGCGGGAGAGCCCTAAAGTCAAGCGGTCGGCTGAATAACTAATGAGCAGGCTGTCGTTCGATAAGTGCACAGTGCGAGCAAAGGCAGGCTTTAACGGTCTGAGCATGATTATAAGAATATATTTTATCGTTCGAGCATAGTGAAGTAGAATAGTAGTACGAAGTAGTCGGTTCTCTTTTTCTTCTGGTTGTTCATGGCCAAATCTACCACATGTCTCGAATTTTGGACACAAGCACTGATCCAGTCCCTGAGTGCATTTGGTATGATCCAGCGATAGCATGAACCCGGAAATGACTTGCCACTGTTTCAACCAGCGAGCTGCATTCTTTTCGATTGTACACTTTACGCCAAACCGAGCCAGAACATCTGGCCACGCGGTTTCCTGTTACCATGGTGACACGGTGAACGCAGCATATGCGATTCCAGTTCGTCCCCTGTCGCTGCTACCATTATCGTCGCTATGCCAAACCCGAGCAACTCTGGAAGTACTTTGTGGTCGAACTGGTGGAACCTAAAAGTGAAAGGATTATTGTTATTTTGTTGTTTTTTTTCGCAACACACATTCATTGTCCTCTTAGTTGCGACGGGAAATGTGAAACCAGAGCACGAGTTTTCAAGCGAATTGTCTTGCCTACTTTGATCGTATAAATACATGCATGCGAATACACAGGATTATCGTATATCGTGTGTGGTAGTTTTTGATTGTCGAAGACGGAATATTGTCGATCGAAATAAATCCAAATAAGAAACAAAAGGAAATAAATCTGAGCTTTGAGAAATTATATAATATATTTAGAAAAATATTAAAAGAAATACATTCCGTTGCAATTTCGGGTGAACTGAGGGCAGATTGTCAAACATCTAATCTTCACTTCTAGCTGGGGTCTTACAAAAATATTCCAGTAGAGTTCTTCTTACATAAGCCGTCTGTCCGGCTTCGTCAAAACAAACATCAATTGTCCCATTCTACACCAAATCATTCAGGCCTCCGTCTCCACGTAATTGCTCGCTGACGCGATAAATGTTTTGGGCGTGCTTCAGAAATGATCAAACTTTAGCGCTCAGTTCAGCATTAAAATTCAAATCTCGCACGCTCTCTTACAAATCGAACAAAATCACGACTGCCGGTAATTAAATAGCTACAGTTTACATTAGTCGAGTTACGTTCACTGCACACTCCAAAGAACGGTCGAACGAAACACTGTTCTACGCCCGGAACGGCGTACTCCCTTCAGGCACGCGCCTTCGCTCTACCGCCGCACGGTCCGGATTATTTAATCGCTAAACAATCAAAAACTGCATCTCATCCATAAATCATCAATCACGACCGGATAGCACTCGCGGTGTCTATTAGTCCTCCTCCTGTTTTCGCTGTGAACCGGTGGCGGCAATCGGTCGGAACGTGCCCAAGTCTGGTACAAGCCATTAGGAGATGCAGCTTGACAGGAAACCGATAGATCATCTTCGATATCCTATATAATGACTTTTTACATAATCACGTCTTGAAGTCGTATTGTTAGCAATAAGTTTTTGATGCTACTGCAGTTTAAAATAAATCTAAACCATTTTTTAAAGTTTTTAAATATTACTCCATAATACAATGTATGAGATCAGCGCAGCAATCCAACCTTCCGCAACCTAGCACCAAGCCGTCATTTGATTAATGGTCGTGAAGGTTAATTATAGATCTATAGATTGTTTCTGCGCCCTAAACGATTGCGCTCTAATTGTGCTTTCTGACAAGTGATGATTACAGCCATTTGTTTTGTTTTTCAATAAACGGTCGTGTGACTTCATGCTGTTAGAAAAGCCTTTCCACGATCACAAATTTAACACAACGAAAGCCTAAAAGCCTTTTAACGCCGATCGCGATCGTTACTAATCTGTCAACGCGCACGATCCCTCAGTCGTTTCTTTAACGTGCAGAGATAGCGAACGGAGAGGGATCGCATCTACAGGGGACCACTGAGGCAGTGTACGCTAAACGTCCTCCTTTTTCACACATGGTACTTCCAGACGGTTTCCAAAAAACAATCCAAAAATGCAGTCATCCATGATGGAGAAGCTGGGCTTCCTGTACAAACCGTACGTGTTGGCCGTGCTGACGATCGGGTACATTGCCGGCGAGCTTGGCCACTATCTGATCGGCGTCACCTCGAAGGCGACGGCCATCGAGCTGGACTACGGTGATCAAGCCTGCCAGCAGAACCACACCGATTTCCTGCGCCACGAACTGCCGGCTCAGTGTGCCGAATTTATCATCGAGCATGAGTAAGTGTACCGAACCGTTTGTCTACTAACGCACCTGCCACGCACACTGCGATGCTACTCCATGCTTACTGTGATCATTTGCTCGCTCTTTCTCCTACGTGTACCGCACAGATGCCACCAGCAGCACATCAACGGCACGGTCTACTGCGAGTGGAACTACAATGGGCTCGGGCTCGAGTACCAGCTGCTAGCCGGTCCGAGCTTCATAGCCGTGTTCACTGTGATGGGCGTCGTGCTGGGTGTTGCCGCCGATCGCTACAACCGCGTCCGGATGCTGTTCGTTTGCACGCTCGTGTTCGCCGTCGCCATCCTGCTCCAGGGTACGGTGAAGGAGTACTGGCATCTGATTCTGCTGCGCATGGTGATGGCAGCGGGTGAGGCCGGCTGCAATCCGCTCGCCACCGGCATCATGTCCGACATCTTCCCGGAGAGCAAGCGTGCGCTAGTGATGGCCATCTTCAACTGGGGCATCTACGGTGGGTACGGTATCGCCTTCCCGGTCGGTCGCTACATCACCAAGCTGGATATCGGTGGATTGGTAAGCAAATTTTGGTTTCAGATCAATGCCCTCAGCTACCGACAGAGTGATTAATGCCTTTATCGCTTTCGCTCCACTAGGGCTGGCGTGTGTGCTACTACGGAACGGGAGTGCTTGCCCTGATCATGGCGGTGCTTACGGGCACAACACTACGTGAACCGCAACGCCAGAGCATCGGCGAGGATGCGGCGGGCAAGGTGAAGGTGAACCTCTGGAAGGTGCTGATGCAACCGCGCGTTCTGCTCCTGATGTTTGCCGCCTCGATCCGCCACTCCGGCGGCATGACCTTCGCGTATAACGCCGATCTCTACTACAACATCTACTTCCCGGATGTGGATCTCGGCTGGTGGCTGTTTGCCGTAACGATCGGTATCGGGAGCATCGGCGTCGTTGTCGGGGGCATTGTGTCGGACAAGTTCGTCGCCAAGATGGGCATCCGGTCGCGCGTCGCTTGCCTGGCCGTCAGCCAGCTGCTGGCCACACCGTTCGCGTTCGGTTCCGTCTACTACGAGCCACTGTGGGCGATGATCACGCTCGGAATCAGCTACTTCTTCGGTAAGAGTCTCGTATGTGCTTCTGTTGTTTGACGTATCTTTTCACCAGCTTGCTTTCTCTCACAATTCTACAGCGGAAATGTGGTTCGGTATCGTGTTCGCCGTGCTGGTTGAGATCGTCCCGCTGCAGGTCCGTTCGACCACGATCGGTGTCTTCCTGTTTGTGATGAACAACATCGGCGGCAATCTGCCAATCCTTGTCGACCCGCTAGCCAAGGCCATCGGATACCGCGGTTCGGTCATGTTCTTCTACGCCGGCTTCTACGGCATCAGCACGGTGCTGTTCTTCATCACGATGTTCTTCATGGATGGACCGAAGCCGGCTGCGGCTCCGACGATCGGCCACGATCCCACCGCCCACGCCAACCACGTCGAAATGGGTCACGAGAACAACACCTTCCAGCCGGATGATTACCTGCCGCCTCCGCACACCAACGGTGTAAACGGACATCGGAACATCGTCAGTGTGCGACCATCGGAAAGCAGTCGCCTTTAAGGATGTGAATGAGCAAAACAGGAAAGGGAAAAAGGCACTGGAGTAATCCACCCGGGCAGGTCAACCCGAACGACCGTGCTAGTTCCTCCGGTGCTACGACAAGCAGCAACTCGCAAAGTACCTCTGTGCCTAGACTGTACATGTTTTTATAATTTTATTTTATTGTTTTACTAAGTGCAAACGATGCCACTGCGGCGCGGAGAAGTGTAGGACAAGCAAAAGAGTAAGATTGGGCCCCAACAGACTCTCACTGCATACAGCAAAACGGGCAAGAATCTCTCTATTTGATTGATATAAGCTATAAGATATTTATACCCATCGTTATCGATGCAGATCCCAGGTGTACAAAATGCAAACCGAACAAGACAGAAGCCCATAACGACCCTCGATCAATACAGAATAGGACATGTTAACATATAACCAACTAAAGACTCCCGAAACATGAGACGAGCGGAGGTTTGACATAATGCGTTATCTTGATCGCCGATGTCCGACGGTAAACGCCAGCTGTGTAGATGCTCCGCAATCTCTGTGAAACAATAAATGGACCAATACTCCCGAGATGGATACATTTTGGGAAGATTTTACTATAAACATTTGATCTGAAGTTATATTATTATTTCCAACTATACCGAATCTTCTCCCAATAAAATTGAAAACATTTCAACCCGCATGTGATAATTGCAACAGAAAATTGAAGGGTATAATGCTACTCGACAATTTAAGGTAGCAATTAAAGAGATCTTCCCTTCCAAAGCATTCGGATGACACAGTTTCGCCGAAGATTTCATCGATAAACTTGTATTGTTTGCATGTTTTATGCTTTTTTTTATTACTTAATGATTTACTTTATCATTTTCTCCATGCTTTAGCTCCACTTCCACCAGCTTGTTTAGCTCGCACATTCAATGTTGCTTGCAGTTTTTTGTTTCTTTTTTTGTTTTTGTGTGATTTTCAGGCGTTTTGCTTCACTTTGCTCTCCTCTCCCATTTACTGGTTGCCTCGCGCATTTGCCTACTATGACACGATTGTGTAGATAAAAAATACACACACCAACGAATACGACGTATGCCTTACATCCAGCCAGGACCAATAGGACGGTGAAGGGATCCTTGTTGTCTCGGTTGAAATCTGGGCCCAAGTGACAGGTTGAAGACATTCATACCAACGATCCGTATGCAAGAAGGGAAACTACACCCACATGCAGTTCATTCGCAAGACATTGCGGAAGTTGCGCAGAAGAATCACTGTTTCGACTCAACATACCCAAAAGAATGATTCTGCAACCGAGGGAAATAGATACGTTACACGGAACAGCAACCAACACCCACAAATACACACCGAACAGACAATTCTTCTCCTATTTGCTTCGGAATCAAGAGCCCGAGTTAGGACTACCCCGAACGCGATACAAAGTTGTACACGCCAGTCGATACTAGAGAGCGAGTGGAATATATAGTCGTGTGAAGGATCGATTCTGGAAGAAATACCTTTGTAAATGAACAGATATCATGTGTGGCTGGATGTTTAAATGTTTGAAAAAATATAGCTATTTTTTCCGTATCTTTCCCTCAGAACAGGATTTAAGGACACCAATAAGGTACATCAATACATCATAAACACCTATATGGACAACTGTTGTTCAAATGGTACAAAACACCCAGAACACGCACATCACACTCAAGGAATTGGCAAGGAGTAGTTTGTGTGCGTGAAAGAAGCATGTAGGTAAATTTGCTTAGCGGTGCTTAAAATTTCTAAAGCATACCTAACATACCTAAACACATTTCGATCTCAAATTACTGAAGTAAACATCAACATACACATGCAATGGAAGTTTTAAAAGTTAGCCTGATTGATAATTTCATTATTTTTAATGTGCGGCTGCACTCCGTCCCGTGTTTGAAATTAGCTTCGAAGTAGCACTGAGGTTACTACCCTTTGAGATCTTTCAGAAATAAAACCAAAAAAAAATAATTGAGATTTTTTACCTTGTGACATAAATAACTCAACCATCGTATTTCTTCTCGAGGTAGAGACGGAGGTTTCTAAACATACCAGACATCCGTCCGGATGATAATCCTCACAATCGTTCCACCGAATTCTCTTTCCGACCCTGGAAAGAGGTGCTAATGCACAGCAATATAATCCACCAGTACAACCAGCGTCCAACACATGCTAAATTATTTTCGCATTTCCTACTCGTGTGACAATTTACACACACACATCACAATGGGTTCCGGATACTGGGAGAAAGATGATGAATACTTGATCACAGTATGACGACAAGAAACGAAAGAAGATGGTGTGTGTGGTTCGTGTGAGGGGATCACTAAGCATTCATTTGCGTGCATCATGCAGGATAAACTTATGGACTGCAAGTGTAGCGGTGGTTGTGAAGTGTTGTCTGTGCTTTTCTCAATCTGCAATTGTTTCTCCGACCCCGCGTTCCATGAAGGTTTCAGACATAGAGCGTTTATGCTTTGTTAGCTAGCTGCTGCCATTTCTTGTGCCACCTATTTCATTTTATTTCAAGCTGTCGCTTGAAACTTCATTGGATAAACTACACACCGGAAGCAGTTTCCATCGTCATGCTTCCCTTCCACACAAACTGCACACTTCTTCTTGCACCTGGTTCCTCTGCTCTTCCGATGCTTTGCACTGTGTGTGCGTGTGTGTATTCGATTTGTTCACTAATCTCAACACAGTAGGCTCGTGATTAGATTCTCTATGCAAATATAGTTTCGTATTTTGACTGTGTGTTTTTTCTTTATTATTAATCTTCTTTGATCCGTTTGATATATTATCAGAGAAAAAAAAACAAACCTGGCAATAATAAACATAACTAAGTAGGAAACGAGAAAGAAAGGACCATGTACATTCCTTTCAGGGGAAGAGTCAGGGGGAAAGACGGATAGGGACGGAAAGCAATCTAACCAAGCTGTTTCAGTTCTAAAAAACACTCTTCTCACATTAATCTATGTAGCTAATCTATGCGCGACGCACTGTGCGCCGAACACTTTGTGTGCATTTTGCCGCAGAAAGGCAAAACAATGCATTTGCCCGATAAACTATGTTTGGCGGGGGAAAAGGGAAATACACCATACGTTTCTTCCTGGCGTTTGTAACCTCCTCTCAATCCAAATCGAAGCCAAAAAAAGCACACGTTAGAGGCTTTATCGCAAAAAAAATCCACCTGACAAATCTGCGGCGACTATGACTTGCTAAGAACGCGGGGATGTCGGATTTATGTAGCTGCTGCTTTGTTACTAGTAGATCGGGACGCCGCCATCGGTTACGATATACACAACAAAGCTTGGCGTTTTACACGACCCAGGACACTCGTTCCAAACGCTCTCCTCTACGAAACGCTTTCCATAAAATAGCCTCGAATCAATACTAGCCGGGTTCGAAAGTGATTGTATTTCTTAAATTTTGTTTGTCAGCAATATGTTGTTGTCTTTTCCTCGGGAGCGGTGGACAAAAGGCAGCGCGTCGACGGTGTTCCTGTGGCTGCGCACTACCATCGATTACACACTTCTGAATCACAACGATGTATGAATGTTTTGTGCTGAACGCAATTTGGGAGGGAAGGCAGGAGGAGATGCAAATGTTCCGCCGTTATGCTCGTGATTTAGCAATAGCTGCCCCTAGTTCGAAGTACTATGTTGTTGTGTGTTTGTGTATGTGATGGGTGAGCGTGAGGGCAGATATATATTCTTCTATGTTTTTCTTTTCGCGTAACGAGCTACGCAGTCTCATATGCCTGCCTCACGGCTTACTAGCCTTGTTTTTAGCACGCTAGCTGGATAGTCACTGCTACCACTGCACTACCGAACCGTCCAAGGAGATATATTATTGGGCTTTTTTGCTGGACAGATGTGTGCTATGCCGCTATGGATGCCCTCTTACATCCGAAATCGACTGCCGGTTGATGACCACCCTCTTCCTCCTCTCCCCCTGACATATGGACCCGGACACATAATCTTTCACACGAGAGTTCTCCAGTAAAGATGAGTTCCTTAATTAATACAGCTCTGCTCCGTTCGATTTAGTACAGTTCACGGTAAATATATAAAGAATGTCAAATTTTCACGCCATCCTAATAATGCTCGCGCACTCTTCTTCTCGTCCGCAAATCTATCTATGTATGATTCATTTTCCTATTCCGTTTCCTGTTCGAGCCCCGGTTGTTCACGTATCTCTTCCGCGACTGCTCTCTTCCATGTCAAAATCTTTCCTCGTCCGTGTTTCTGGATGCACAACACGCTGCACGTGACGTCCGCAACAGCGCGCACCCGACCATTCCGCTTTTCATGTGCCACGCTACACTCTCCACTAGTTCGTCGCTTCCATCTCCGCTCCACGGATCCCCTCCTTTAGCGTACCGATGATATTAAGCTAGTTGTTTCGTGGTTTAACCGCTCTTAAATAATAGGATGGCTACCTGGCCGAGATAGAAGTATATGAAATGGCGCGTTTCGTGCGTCACGTACGATCCAAAGTTTCGGCCCACGATGCAGTGCCAGGTGGGGTTGTACTTCTTGTCGAATTCTTTCTTAATGTAGGCAGCGATGTCCTAAAAACGGAAAAATAAAGAGAAAATAACAGTATTAGATTTGCTGTGGGTAGATAATAGTAAGACACTGTCTTTTGAAGTAACAAACAGCGAGCAGCATTCCATAAGTCGGATTTAAGATTAATGAAGCTTCAACGCAATAGATTGACAAATTGTGTTGAATTGCCGTTGCAGTACCCAATTAAAGATAGCGAATATTTATAGTACCATCACAATACATCAAATCATATTGACAGTTTGAGTTCGACAGATTACCCCCAGACGAACTAAATACCGAAAAATATGAAATGTACATTTCAACTGATCAACGAATGAGTAAACGATTTTTTTTTAAGCAAATACAATCAAATTAAAGCTAACCTAGACCGAGTGGAAAATGCTGCTCCAGTACACAAAGATCCCTCAACTTTAGGGATTTGCTCTCTGACCGATTTTCGCCACTAACGCTTCATTGGGGCGAAAGGAGGTCGTCGTACATTGGAAGTTGAAAATAATTTTCCGAGTGTGCAAATTGGGACTTGCACTTGGGAAAGCATCTGGTTTTCCAACAGCAAAATGCACAGGAATATCTCGGTGACAACTGCATAGCATTGCACGGTCAATCGATTCTCCTCTTTATCATGAACACTCCACGCTTAAGTGCACGTAACAGCAAAAGAACACGCATCGCAAGCGTCATCCGACATGCAACGGAATCTGCATCATGAAGCAGAGCCACGCACGCACACATACAAGCATAATAAACCATTCGTGCAATCGGTCTGCTCTTGTGCGTTGACCAACTGAGGTTTAAAAATGTCCGAAGGTACTTAGTATTCTCACTACTATGGAACGGGTACACCACCACTTTATGCCCTCTTCCTATAACCCAAAATGCGTCCGCACAGAATGGCGATAAATGTGGGTCGAAACTGGAAAAATCTCTCCGAGTTCCGGTAGCGAGAAACCCCTCGTCATCCTTTTTTTTCGTTACGTAGTTCAACGTGTTGGCACCTCTGGCACACCACTCTAGTAGCGCAGGAAATGAGTTTCCCGCTGATTCCAAGAACTAGCACAAAGGACGACACAGAGATAAAAAAATGAATTGAGAACGCTTGCTCTGAATAAACGAGAAAATGATTGCGTCCTCTATCGTTACGGCTTGAGCGGCGATGAAAGCCTAACGGAAGAGACTCCCCACCGACAGGGCGAGGAGGTGGCAGGAGTATGGAGGTGTATGGAAGATCCTGTTGTTGGGTGGGTGGTTGTTCCATGTGTACATGAAAAGTAAACATAATCAACCTCCACGTCCGGACTAGGATAGATGCAGCAACAGTACGCAGTCTGAAGTGAGAACAGACCTTCTGCATCTGAGGAGCACGGTGCTGTGGAGTGCATGTGAACTCATGTGGCTCATGAAAGAGAGGGAGAGAGATACGATCGAGGGCAACCATCCAGTAACACATTCACTCACGCGGTGCATCTGCGCTCGTTTGCACCATTCATCTGCTCTGCTTATGTTTGTCTAGCAAATAGCAGAAGAGCGACATAATCAGGCTTGTTCGTCTGCTGCAAACTCTCGAGTAGGACGGTTGGCGTAGAGAGAATGGTAGTAATGGTAGCTGATGCAGCCAAAGCCAACAGTCTAGTTGCAACGACATTGCTAATTGCCTAGAAATCAATCTCTCATAAATTCTTCAAGCAATTTACCGTGCATGGCCAAATCAACTTAAAGCTCATTGCATTATATAGTACCATTTTTGAAGGCTGTCTCGTATGGACCCCGGGTGGATGCAGCTACAGCACGGAATGGTCCATCATAGTTTGAATGCCAATAATTGGACTTAGTTTGGCATTTTCATAATCGCATGAGTTAAAACAGTGATTGATATGGATTGTGTTAAGTAGAGACTAGACACAAACGCATGATGTTTGTTGTGATCAATGGTAACCATCAAAGTTCTAATCGAGTATTTTATTCTCGGACTTCACTGAGAAAGATTTAAAATGCTCGGGCCGGTGCATATCTAGCTGATACTTTATGTACCGATGGCCTTGACTGACAACATCACCAATGGGTTGGAGGGCAGGATTCAGTCTCATTCAAGACGAAAGGAGGCGGCTTCGCAACCGGTCCGATGTCCTACTCTCTCACTGCGACGACCGATGATAGCATGCCTCGCTACCATTAATGCGCGCGGATGCGGATTTTTTGAAAGCCCCATTTTCGTTACGGAGGCACGGCCCGGACCCCAACAGAGACCACTGCTGCTGCTGCCAACAAAAAAAGGGAAAAACGGGAGCACTACCACAAAACAAAATGCAATAAAAAGGTAAACTTCGAATCGATTTTACTAGAACGGACTCTGACGCACGGTGGCGGCACCCAAGTAGGACCCGTCGACAGCTATAAAAACTTCCCGGACCTGCCGATGTGTTGTGTGCCGAATGAACACGCTGCTCCTGCGCCCGAGGCGTCTATCTCACCGGTTAGGGGGGAGTCTCCTTTTTGAGGTCAGCGAGAACCCAACCTTTACCATTGGGTTCTAGGGTGGACGAAAATCGTAGATTCTCGTGGAACACCCATCGAGAGAATCAACCATCAGAAGGTGTTTCTAATGAACTTGAGCTTGTTTGAATCGCGAAGTAGCGCACCATACCACGCAAGCCACCATCGGCAATGGGGTCGGTCGTCAATGAAATTCCGGTCACCTAAAAAATAGAAGGTGTAGAATAAGGCTCCATAGGACCCGTTTCCACTTTCACCTCCTGCGGTCAGAGGGAAATTAGCGAATCGACCTAAAAGCTCCCCAAAAGGGACCAGACAGTCGTTGGAGGAATAAGTTTATATGGCCCCCTTTTCTCTCCATTTTTCCTCCACAGTGCATAAAATTGGTGAGATTAGAAACTTTTACCTGCGACATTTACGACCGACGAATAGACATCTATCAAAACGTTCCCTATGAGAACCTTGATTAATCGAAGCGAAAAACGGAAACTTGGTAAATCACGAACGAGTGCGGCGTGGGGACAAGTAAACCGGCGACAGAAAACTTCAACAATCGCACTGGCAGTCTCGATTCTTGACGGTTTCTCTTCTACCCTGTCTTCTAGCGAAATCATTACCCAACAAATACGGCCAAAATGAGCTTTATTGGACCGGGGCATTGTTGTATCGTTGATAGTTTTTTTTGAAGCTAAATTTATTTGTTTACTCTACACAAACAGCAGCAACAAAACTCCAGTGACGAGTGGAAGGAATTTACTAACCTAATGCGGGGTCGCTCTCTCCATTTATAAATTGCGCTTCTCACCACCACTGCCTCAATTCTGGCATCGGTGGTGGGCAACCGTAACTTGGTTAAAACTTTATCGATCCATCCTGTGTGCGCGCATTTCCCCTAATGGGCCTATGATGTGGGAGAGGAGAAGCAATGCCTGAAATGTGTTGAAATACTAAGCCTTTACGCAGGTGCAAAATATAAAACAATTCCGACAAAAAAAAACGTTACCCAGACCCCGTCTAACATTCCAACACAAAGCTTTAGGTTTAATGATTCTTAGGTTCTTTTCAAATTAAATTTCCATAAATAAAGGCTTAAACGACACAATTATTGTGAGTATAAAGTTGAAGCGTAATACTTTTGCAGAATTAAATCAATCATCATAAATAAGCTGACATTGAGTATATACAGTGAAATAGAAACGTACAATCCGAGCATTGGAAAGGTATCTCCTGTGTGTAGGGTACCAAGAATACAGTCTCTTGCAATCGCTTTCTCACGCACACACCATAACGGAATGATTATCGCCCAATTTCGTCCAATGTTTTGCAGCTTGACCCGTTAAAACTCGCCCAGAGCACACTACGACAGCGAAGAATTAAATCATTCGCCGATGGTCAATTTACTCACTAAACGTTTTCCAAATGCTATTTGCAGCTTTCCCGTACACCATTTATACACACAGACTAAAGGCTAATTGAGCCAGTAGTACAGTGGTACTGCTTTCGATTGAAGCGGAGCAGGAGGCCAAGTTTTTCCCCGGGGCAGCTGCTGATACAACTTTTCCTGACGGTGAAGAACGCGCGCGCACGCTCTTCGATACAAGACGTCTTTCCATCATCATCAGCATCATCACCATCATCATCAAGGAGCCAGCTGCTCGCAGCAGCAGAAGTATCATCCGAGAGTGGAATTCGAGGTGCTACTACTTGCGTTCAGTTCATCACCGTCTAGGGCGGACCGGCCTCGTTGCTAATCTTGACATTAAATGGATTTATTATTTCACTTTTCCATCGAGGTTCATACGCCCCGCTAGCCGCCTGGACCAACAAGCGGCAAACAGATAACAACGACAACGATGGCGACGTTGGTGATCACTGAAGTTGAAAGTGAAAAAAGTTAGAACCAAAATTGAATCATATGGCAAAAGGAGCTCGTAGGCAGATAAATGAAAGATGAAATCCTATCAAAAGAGCGAACTTGAATAGAAGCGAGTTTGAACGTGAATTTCGAGTATCAGATTCAATTTTCATAGTCCAAAACATCACACGGACACCACATTCTAATACCTTACGAAACATATAGTGTGACGGATATGTTTCAGATTGAACCTTCCAATTGAAACAGATTGGTGTGCCAAAAATCCTCGTGGGAAGGGTAGGTCCGTCCTCCTTTCGCTTATTCTCATAACGGTTAAATTCACACAATTGCTTAATAATACCACAACAAGCAGTAAAATCGCACGCAACAAGTTCCACCGTCGTGTGATGAACGATGAAGCGCACACCTCGATTAATTCCTACTAGTAGCATCCGCATCTCAATTCTCCAGTGTGCGGTGTAGTATCGAGCTATGTTTGGCCTACTTGCAATTTCTTCCACATAAAAAATAGCATGAGCGGACCACCACTACTGTCATATTTCGTCGTCGTCGTCATCATTTTCCACAAGATATCCTCTCTTGCTCTCCGAGGCACACACGCACACACGCTCACAAGCGCAACTCACTCTCACTTCATACCGTGAAAATGCGTACCTCATTGGAATATATCTAGCGCAAACGTTTTGGGACGGATGGAAAAAAAAATGACAACGACTAAGAAAAGCAAGAACGGTAAAGAGGAGAGCTAAATTTAGCTCCGGCACGACAAGATAAAATGGAAAATTCCAGCAAATTGATGCTTGGGTCACCGCATATAGGTGTAGGTGGTGAATGCTCGACGATGACGGCCAGAAGAGCAGTATCCAGCCTTTGCCGTCGTTCGACGACATTGTCGGGATGCTGGTGGCCGCTGCTGACGCTAAAGGGCGTGAATTAAATTTAAAAGCATCGCTCCTCGGGAAGCTTCGCCTTTCCCTCATATGTTCTCTCTTTATACCTTTTACTGCCGCGAAACCCTTCTGCTGCCGCCGCCCGTGGTAAGTGGATTGGTTTTTGGTCAGTTTTTAGAATTAGGTGTAAATCGGCTTTATCGTTGGCTATCTTTAGCGCCAATCGTTAACGCTGCGTCAATATTTCAATAATTTTCATTCGGTACGGAGAACCGGAAGCGCTCAATCCTCCTCAATCATCTCAAATCTACTTTTTCTCGCTGGAGTGCATATGAATTTTAGGAAACTCTTCCGGACTTGAACCCTGGGACTGCTCCCACCCACATCGACCCCCTATCGATCGACAGATGTTGTTATATCACTGTCGGATGATTTGCTTCTATAGCTTCTTGAATGCAGCTTTCTTTTACCGTAAAATATTATCCCATCTACCTACCGCCGCAAAACCCCACAATCACCTCCCACATCACCCGGGGCAAGCACATGATGGAGAAGCATAATTCCATTAGGAGACAATAAATCAATCAATTTATGAATCGCTTTTCTCACATTGCGAACCGAGGAGAGGATTTATAAACAAAGCAAAATCTCGTGTTTCTCCTCCCTGGGAGATGGGCCGGGCGGCGGTTGCCGATGGTGGGCTCAGTTGGCACTCGCGCCGCGCTCACGTATCGCAACACACACAGTCACACAGAATACGGTTCATCGTAGTACGGAAATACAAGATTGCCGGAAATTCCAACTTCCGCAACGGGGAAAGCAATCTCGAGAGGTTTCCTTTCGTAGCGGCTGAACAACGCGCGCACAACACAACTTGGCGCAAATACCTTCTCATCTTGCCCCTCGTCGACTTTTCTACCTTGTTGATTTCTTTTTTTTTTTAGATCGTAGCGAGTAAAACCCCTTTTCAATAACAGTAACGAAAACCCGTAAATCATGGCCTTATTTGCAACGATGTCCTTTACTTCCAGGGTCACATTTGCTACTCGGTACTGCAGTAACTAAGCACCAAATGACGTAATTGCTAGCGAACAAGCATTTTTGCCACGATAGTTGCAGGATACACATGTGGAACACGCTGAGACGAATAGTAAATAAAACACGCGAACGCAGCATGATCAAAATCCCTCTTTTTATCTTAGCTTGCAGTGCGCGATTAAGTTGTGAATTTACATCCTATCACATTACTTTATCACATTGCACAAGACGCATGTTATCAGAATTCAACATCCGAACCATAAATCAACAAGTTTTATCACTATTTGGATAGCTGCACCATTCGCTTCCACCCATTTGAAATATTATATGGAGAAGCTTCCCTTGGACAGACGAATGTAACGAGATAAACGTGCCACGAACATTAGTTATCTACTTCTTTACATCACTTTCATATTTTCAAAAGATCCATAATATTCATCATGAATATTTAATACAGCGTATATCAAATATTTTTTAAGGGTTTCACAACAAAGGTACCATGCGGAGCGAAAACTAACAATCTGAAAACATGACTCAGACATTCCTGCAGCGCTCGCCAAACGCGGCGACCCACTTAGCACATCCGCGCGAGACGTATGTGCAGTGAAGTACACCACAAATTCAATTCCAGTAAAAAAGGCTGCGACCGACAACACATGCGCTCCTCCGTTTGTTGCTATTGGGACACATTTTCCATCCCCGGTGGACACTCCTAAAACACATCGTAGAGATTCATTTGCATTTCAGTTTACTTTGGTACCCCCTCTCTCTACCACTATCAACACGCATGTACACACATAACACCCCGTAGTGTACACGATGGCCAGAATCGTGTTCGTGCACCATGTGCGGACGACTCGCTTCTTAATAGGTCACAAAAACCAGCCTTTTTCCGCTTTCATTATGAGTTGTTGCCCACTGGATCACATAGAGACGACCACCTCTCAGAACACATCAAAGGGTTCTGTGGAGACCGAGAGTTCAACTCGGAAAATCTGGGCCACTACTCATATTATGCCACTGTGCTCTATCAATAGTTCACAGCACGCGGAGCTAAAGGTCGTGTCGAAGCACATATTCTCCCACCCTGTCCATCCCTTCCAGACCCTTTCTGGTATAAACTTTCTGGTAGACCACCCACCATCAAACCGACACACACATCCAGTAGAAATGCGAGCCACAATGCCCAGACATCAAAGGATAATCAATGGTTGGTACTGCTATCCTCTCCGACGGCATCTACTTGACTTTAGAGAGATAATTTCGCTTTCAACATCAAGTACTGACGATCCTTTTCGCAACACACATTCGTAACGTTGTTAAAATTTGCATTTGAAATGCATAAGTAAACAATTATTGAAAATAATTAAAAAAAATCATTCAAAATGCGAAATGACACACATCGGTACTATTTCTGAGGAATACACTAGCAAAATGTAATACATCAAAAATATATAAATGGATGAATATATCCTTATGGAAAACCGAAAACATAACTCGAAACATATTAAGCGATCGGGGTGCAGCTAAACTTACATCTAAATTTCTTGCATATACAATAATCTAGGCACAGTGCCAAATATTGAATCCAACACTTCGAGGCGTAAATAACGCAGCGCGGTGTTGGTGTTAGTTGAGTAGTACCAATGAACGGGAATTTTTAAACCTTACACAAACCACTTTCCGAGCACCGCAAAAGGGTACACGACGAGAACGAGCAACTCAAGCCATCCGTTGCGCGAAACAAATCGTAACGCCATATTTACAGTCTGGCGCTCTAACTGCGGGACCACCAATGTCAATAAATCGATCACCGATTTATAGAAAAACGCAAGGACGACGGTACAAAATGATGTACGAAAAATGACCAACCTAACCACCATCAGTGCGTGCGTATTACTGGGTCAGTCGCTACACTGGCAATGAGATGTAATTAGAAAAAATGACCACACCATTTGTAGACAAACATCGATTATGATCTAACATTTTCTAGGTTTCGTAAACGTAATACGTTGGGATCGAAAAATAGAAACATAGCACTTTCTGCTCCAGTCAGATAATACACTACATTCTTCCGGTTTCCGTTTTTTATCGAACAGAAATCGAAGCTACGTTTGGAAATGATATGATCCACCTTACGCTGAAGCGCGACCTAACCTAAAACACACGACATTCCTTTCTCTCCGCACCCTCCATAAAGAAAGGATTGTGTAGCATAGGCTAACTAGGCCAAACCTAATTTCCCCCAATAAAACTCTCCTCTAAACTCATGCCTTGCAACACCTACAACCGTCCCCGACGTGAGAATGGTAAGGTAACACTCTTCCGATGGGAAGATTTGTTACAAACGGGGGTAAGCACGCGATAAATACCACCTGCTAAACCCGATGAGAACTATACCTCTTGCTTGAATTTTAGCAAATGGATTTGCGCTACTTTTGTTGTTGTTGTGATAGAGGCTTTGGCTTTCAAGCGCTCCATAAAAATGAGCGCGCAATTCTTCAAACGAAACACGGTAACAATGATAAACGCCTTTCCAACCAAAGGGAAAGCAACCCCATCGAATATCGCTGTTCACTACCGAAGACATAACATTTGCCATTTTGACAGACTAGTGCAAATCACAATACAGCAAGTTACGAGCCAAACTATTCAAAGGCTCATTATTTTGCAGGTTGTTATGCAGTTGCTAGGGAGATCTGTTTGCCACATTAGGACTTTTTTTTGTTTCGAAGAGATAACGGAAAAAGGAATATTCGACACCATTCTGGTAGTAGTAGATTTCTACTGAAGTTCCATTGCATTTGCCATCATTTGCAACTAAAATACCGAACTTTATAATATAAACGCAATCAAATATGTGTTTTTTTATTAAATCACATAACAAGAAAACATTCTTATGGTTTAATAGTTCGATGCATTGTTACATTTTTTAACAACTTTGAGTCATTTACCCCTTTTTCGAGTCCCCTTCCAGGGCCTTCTTCCAGCAAGTGCGAAAGCCTATTTTTCCAGAACAACTCGTGTAACGATGATCGTTACAATTATGAGCTTACACTTATAACAACACACCCATTTGCAACCCACAAACACTCAAGCGCAAATGACACGAATCGTCTTCACAATTATTCCACTTGGTCGCGTACATCGTATCTTGGGGCATTTCACACCTGCTTATAATTCCTCCCTCCTGTTGCAAAGGACAGAACGTAGAGAAAAAGATTCAACAAACCACGTTACCCTTGTGCGGGGAATTTCGCATCGTTCAAAGGATACATTCCACACATCGCATCATTATGGAATCGTTTGAGTTTGATCCCACTCCGGACATAAGTGGATCTCAGCTGTCCTGCTGCACACAACGCAAGTCTGGTGGTGTCCACACATACCGCATCCGTTTTCTGTTCAGCGCAAACTAGAAATTGGCAAGGAAATCCTCAAAACACATGACCCAAGGGATTTGCCGTTGTACCACCCCGAAAGGTTTTTGGATAACAACCTTGGACCAAAAAAAAAAAGTCACACAGGATTGAACGCGCGTATATGTAACACCAAAAGCGTATGATGACCGAACATTCTTGGACTTAACAAAACCAAACAGGACTAACAACCATTTATTTATTGGATAGATGTTTTCGACCGAGTGTCATCTTCAAGGCCCATTTACCACGATGGCTTGACCGTGCTATTCGTTGAACCGTTGAGCCAAAAGCAACACCCATCGAAATTATGACTACAGAACCCGCTACATAACGCAGGCACAGGACTGTAAAAAATGCGAGCAAATACAATCTACTCTTTTTCATGGCGAAAACAGATTCAAGCAAATTCCAAATATCCTCCTCCAGATAGCTTTGATGCTGTCTTTATTATGCCTACTAGATTTAACGGATAATGACCTAGGCATACATTCAATAACGTCCTTCCCAAATCCTGGACAGAATAACTCCCAATTACGCTCTATCTCGTTTAAGTTTTGAATGGACAAGAATACATTATATTTTCCCTTAGCAATCGAATTAGGTAAATAATTAATACGCCTCCAGCTCGAAGGACCAGCATGTCCTTTTTGTTTATTTAATGCTATCTCATTCTTTTTAGCGAAACAAACCAACACATCAGATTTCGTACGTTACGCGTTTTTAGGTATACTTAGCCCTCTTGCGCATTACGTACTCTCAAAAAACAAAATCTACCACTATTGAGCGTCGTTCGCAGCAATAAAATAGCTACGGTGTCATAAAAAGCAGTTTGATCGGTATATGAAACTCCAAGCTTAACGCGGAAGACAAACTTCTTATAAGACCACCATTTCTTCCGCACCGCGTCCTTCATTTATACCATCTCCGAATGGAAAGAAATGAATAAATAATGGCACGAGCGACGAACCAAAATCAACCAAATTCCACACCACATGCACGCACACATAACTTCGTCTAATCCTGAAAGACTGTTGTCCTGAACGGCCCGGCATCACCCCCATCGAATCAAGTGGTTGTTATGCCAATTTTTATGAAGCAACCGAAGAAGGGCAAAACAGGCAAAACATTATTCTTCCCTTACGTCGTGTGTATTATATCCGCCCGCTTCGGCCCACGGCTCACGGCCCACGGCCCATCCCAGCTGTGTGCCCTAGTTCCGTCCCCCGCATGATGGAATGGAGAAATGGCACGCGGTAGGATAATATTCCCGCCGAGAACGCAAACCATAAGCTCGGAAATCAAAAGGACATTCGCCTGAGGAAGCTAACGAAGCTACCACCACACCGTTCTAAACCACAATAGGCCACCACGGGTGGAGGTGATGGAACAATGGTAAAAAAGAGATTATTTCATTTCATTGCTTTTTTGCACTTGACATAAATCAAGTGTACGCTACCAGAACGCACCGAAGGCTACTCGAAAGATAGAGGATGCGCGTGCTAAAAAGGAATTAAATCAACAGTGAGAACCAGAAGAAGCGATATCTCGACATTAAAACAGCCTCTAAATGCTTCGCATTCGCTGCTCCGCTGCGCAGCGTGGAAGAACGAAGGATTCCACTCCAGTTCCGGTTCCGCGGAGTGGGTCGATGATATTGCAACCATCAGTGTGTGTGTCCGGAGACCGTGGTGGTGAAGCTGGGTAAAGGTACATCCGGCGGCACTTGTGATCGAGAGCTCAATGGAAAGTGCTACTTACTCGCAGCAGTGGGCTGCTCTCGCGCGCACAAATCGATACCGCGCCATGGCATCATCACCGCAACAATCGCACATGGACATTTTTCCCATTCCTCCTTTTTCACCCGAGAGATGTCCTTCTTTTCACAAGAACGAAGCACACATGCACCACCTGCGTTAGTAAGAGCAAGTAGGGAAGGCAGTGCGAACTGAGGAAGAAAAAGTTTCAACAACTCCGGTAAAATAGTTTTCCAGAACGTTTTGAATGTGCAACTCACCACCACATACACACAACACACACACACACACACACACACACACACACACACACACACACCATTATGTGCCTTTGTACTGGCAACTACCGACAAACGAGAGTTTTGTTCCGCGCGCACGTTAGGCTATGTGTGTTTGTGAAGAACAGGCATATCCTGAAGTTGATTTTTAACTACAATACTGCAAAAACTTTTAACGAATGCAGAAATTTCACCCTTCGTTTTAATGGCATGAATAGTCTGGCGTTTTGTGGAACGGTGAAAATGTTTTCTACACCTTCGTCGGAATGGTGCTAATATCGATTGAATGAGTTCTAGCAATTCTAGCAGTAGAGAGGAAGACAGAGAGAGAGATGGTTAAGGGAATCCTCCTTATACCATCGATTACACGTTTTTCCTCATGAGGAAAGCAAACAAAAAAAAAACAATAAATTGGTAAGCATGTCGGAACCCACATTCGAAGCCTTACACATTAAGCAGCATTCCGCAGCGTGTGAGCCACGATTTTCACCAAAGTTTTCTTCGCACGAACCGAAAGTAGGAAATACTTCCAAAACATGCAGTGTGGATTACATGAGGTATAGGGGAAGAGTTTTTACTGCAGTACATGAATATTTTGGCTAATGCCAAGATTCCTCTACATTAATTCGTATCACAAAAGAAGTCATTATAATTCAACTTTTTGTTGCTTAATAGTACTGATATTGCTAGAATAATGTTAGCTAGAAATGGCACACGCGCAAGAAATGGACATATTTGGTTTACGACCCTCCTATGTGACGGGTATTTCTGTACATATAAAACCAAGGTGTGCAGATGAATGAGTCAAAAAGTTATAAGTTGGTGACGACACCACTAACTTAAAACTGCCTATCGTCAGACATCCTGTCTATTCTACAATCATGACGGAATTGAGTATCACGTGTACTGTCGCACATTGAAACATGATTTCATTGGCACCCACAAGGTCCTGCAGTACCAACCTACCTATATGTGCGCACTATAATTTCATACGCATCTAACCCTAACCTTCATCAACGCTACATTTGTTGCTGAGGTCACGAAAAGACGGCACGGTGTTCGGGTTGATGCATGTAAGTCAAAGTAGCGCGCAGCACAGAACGTTCGCATAGCTTCACGGTCGGATCTCGCCCTTACACTGATGTAGCCGGTAACGTTTTCAGACGAGAAGAAAAGGAAACCCCTGCAGTAGAAGCAAAACTTCGACCTAAGCTAAAAATATTAAGAATTTATTACAAGCGCATCTCGAACTGTGCGCACACCTAGTTCTGCCGGTACACGATGCACACGTCGCACAACTCCCCTACCACCGAAAAGCCCTTACAACATGCTTCTCCCATCCTTGGATGGTACTCTTACTCGTTTCTCTTTCTTTCACACCACGGAGCAAGCACGAAAAACAGCTGGTTCTGCGTCTAGATGGATACCCCTTTCCTGGCCATATCCTCACCGGTGGTTCACCTAACCCATACTACACACACGCATACCCCTCTCCAATCATCCTGACGGTGGTGGTGTCGACGTTGAAATGACATCATCGCTCTATCACCCTCTCTCTATCTCTCTCCTGAGAAAGACTGACATTAAATAACATCAAACGCATGGTGCGCGCGGCGCTGCACCAACCCTAACGGGGTCACGGTCGAACCAGTGGGTGGTGTGGACAGCGGCGGGATGAAAAACTGTCACCGCCGTCAGCGTGGTTGGGGGTGCGTGTGGCGCTACTCTGTCCCCATCGAAACGTTTAGCGACGGTGCCGGTGTCGATGTCTTTGCAGAAAGTTTTCAGCTTATCTTCTCTTCCTACGCACAGTCTACCGGGCCCGAAAGGTGCACGTACGTTTCGGTGGTTTTGTTATCTTTGGGTCGTCGTAAGGATCAAGAGTTTCGTGTCAGAGTTTCCTCTCAAAGAAAATTGACAGCACCAGGGGCGTCCAGGGAACAATAATGTGCGCCGCAGCAGGTGTGTGCTATTAAGACGCCCTTTTAAATCGTGATGTGGTGGTGGTTGATCTACTTCAGCTAAGCAAACCTGCCAGCAGCGTAACACCTTCGTGAAAGTGAAAATTGAGTTACTACGTGCTTCCCCTATGCGTGGGAGGTACAGTTGATGATGAGTGAGCTGCTATCACCTCACAAACCGACGTTAAATACACGTATATTTCAAACGACCGCAAGACGGCTTGCACTGTCTTTAGCACACCGTCTTCCCCTTAGGGCGCACAAGTTTCTTTGTGAAGCTTTTTACCCAGGACACTAAACACAAGTATACACACATACACACACAAACACACTCGTTTGCGTCCTTGGCACCAATCTTTCATGCCAATGCTAACTGCTCCGGAAACAAAGCTCTACCCAGCAGGCGTATGATGAACTTCTCCATCCCTGCTTGTCATATTATGACGATTTGGAGACTTTCCCGCCAGCTACCACAGAGCGGACCTACACCTACCTTTTCTATGTTGTATTTCTCCAGCGCCTGCGTTGCACAGTCGACTGCGTCCTGCTGCATCTCCTCGCCCATATCGGCATTCTTAATCACGGCTTTGCGGTCACTCATTTTTCTAGTGCTATTTGTTCTGTTGTGTCTGGATGGCGACGACGATGGCGATGAAGACGAAGACCTATTTCGCAGTTGATAGTGTGACCGATAAGAGGCGAATGAAAAATAAGAAACAGAAAAACTTATTAGAAAAACGACGAAAATGCTATTATTTATGCAAACAAACATCAACCGTATTGCCAATTAAAACCCCGTAGGGAAAGAAAAGCTCCTTCAATTCATCACCAACCGGAACCCCGACAAACCTTTCACTTCTTCCCACGGTGTACGAGATGGTTTTAACGTTCTCGAGAAAAGTTCCTCTATGCGCAGGGTAAGAGAAACTGTAAACCTATCCGTGCACAGCACAAGCGAAAAAAAAAACACCAACGCCACTTGAATTTCACCTGAAGTGCGAGTGTTCGTTCGCAAGTTTGATAGACGTGTACGCCCTCTGTTTTCTCCACGGTGAACGTTTTTCTGATGGTCGCATAGGCTCGAGAGGTTGCTTTGATCTCGCTATGATTGCTGCTAATTTCAGGTTAACATTTTTAGTTAGCTGACTTCTCGCACATAGCCTACTGCCGCGAATTGAGAAGGATATGGTACAGAGAGTAATGGTACCAATAATGGATGAACTTGTACATACTTTACACAAGAACTGCTATTAAGACCAAACCGCTGAACCAGAACTGAAAAACAACGGTTTTCACGATTTTAAATAATTAATTATAGATAAACTGTGTCTTATAAGATTAAATTTGTCAAACGGATTTTTTTAATCGTTTGACATCGTTGACTAAAACTAAAAGTTATAAAATTGCTGTTCCTTGCTTTGAGAAAGTCTCGATTTTTTGACAGGGCGGAAAATTATTGTAGTTATTAAAAAATGTGGCTCTCAAAAATTGTGAAAGATCGAGTTTTTGATAATTTCAATTTTTGCATCAAACTGAATTGGCGCACCTTATCTAGGCCTTATGAAGATGATACCCAGACGCGGTAATGCATATTATCTACTATTAAAACTATCTAGACGAACATTTTGGTGAGATTGTTGAGAATTGATTGTTGTAAAGAAAAGAAAACGCACTAAATTTCCCTTCCTCGCTGATGAATTCATACCCTCTCTGGGTTTCTCACTTTGCATGCCGGTTTGAAGGAGAGTGAAACTTGCCTCCATAACAAGCCACGATGGGGGTGGGTATGTGCTTTTGCACAGCTTCAGACACGCTTGAAAAACAACGATGTCTGCAAAAGAGAAGCTAAATCGCATGTTTCCAATCCATCCGGCTCCGAGAAACGTGTTTGATAGCGACACTATATTCAATTTGTAAATTACGACACTACTACTTCAAAACAACACCAACAGTAAGATGGATTGTGTACCAAACCGAAATGAATCAACTAACTAACGATCAATTGATGAAGGAATGAAAGTGAAAATACCATCACCACACCACACGCCAACACTGTGCAGCAGCAGCGCGTGCAACATGCAACGACGATATAACCCAAAATATGCAAAAAGGTGTTATCGATGTTTATGTGCCCAGGAAAAGCTGGGGCTCAAGGCCGAAGAAAGAGGCGATATCTCTGGATGGGGCTGGAGCACGACTTGGCCGCACCGAGCTGGGCTGCTGCTGACCTTGACAAGCATAAGCGAGCTAGCAACAATGCAATGAAGAAAGGGAACACAACAGAGCACATGGTTTTAATGTTGTAGCTGTTCGTGCGCCTGTACATACTGACCCCAACCCAGGAGCTCTAGGGCCTACGATTTATTTTTCACAGATGCTTCTGCTTCAGCACACAACACATCACTTAAGAACTGTGCTTGCGGTGTCACAGAGGCAGGACGAAGCACATGATTAATTCTAGTCTCGTCTCGATACTTGCACCCGAGAAATGTTATTTAAAATATCATTTTTCTTGTCCCATCATAAAAAATCCACGAGGGATACCAAAACTCCACCTTGATTTCCTGGAAAAGCCTGCTACGATATCGAGACCAAGAGCGCAAGAAAGGAAAACGCCACGAAGAAAATGAGAAGTGCCGCGTGTGTGTGTGTGTGTGTGTGTGTGTGAGTGTGTTGGAAAACCACGGTCATGACACGTGCGTCAGTGTGTGTAAAAAAGCAAAAAACGGAGGGGGGGGAAGAATTCAACCGCATTTCCAGTGGGCCTTTCCGTCACTTATCCAAAAAAGGACGCAAATCTGCGACACGACAGACAGCCTTGTGCCGAGAATCAAACTCGTTAAACAAAACTCAGCGCGCTGGCTGGGCGGACACGATCGAAGCAAGCGTTCGTGGTTGTGTCAAAGAAACGCGCGCGCTTGCAACGGTTGCCTTCCTCTCCTCTCGTTCCTTCGGTGGGCCTTCTAGTATGTTCGATGGAAAATTTCCTTTCTTGTTTGCACGTCGACCCGCTGTATTATGCGACGATGTGAAGATTGCTCGTATCCAGACAGAATCACAAGTTCTTTGCAACACCATCTCGGTATTATTCCTTTTGACTGTCATAGCACGTTTGCTGCTTGAAGCGTAGGTTGGCTCTAATCGAGCTGGAACGTCCGCACACATACACACGACACACATGAATCCAACAACCCAATATCCGTCGTTTGCTCGTCCTGTAACGAGGCTTCCGGCCATGGAGCACCAGTGGAGGAGCTGTTTCGTCCACACAGGAAATTCCATCATCCTGCCAGCCTTCTACGCAACTTCCGTCGTGCCCGTTTCGTGGCAGCCGAGAGCATTTACGGATAGATCCGGGAGTTGCCCAGCAAGAGTTGTGAAGGAATCTGCGCTGGAGCAGCTCCTGGAAGGAACATGGAGAAAATTCAGCCACATGCGTGGGTCATTGCACACACGGGAAGAAACTGCTGCTGGAACTGCTATGACAAGCACGGCAGGTTTGGACACGTTTTCCCTGCAATGCACACACTACTGTCCATGGGAATATAGATTCAACGGAAATCACTTTCTACCGTTCGATTCACACACACACACACACACACACACACACACTATCCAAGTACACATTGGCTGATCCACACGGTTCTTAACCTTTTTTGTTGAAATTTCTTGAAAAAATCGTTTTTGTACTTCTTGCAAAAAGACATTCGCCTGAAAGGCCACAATGCTCATACACACACACACACACACACACACACGCACACACTCTTTCATCGGGGCACACCGCCGACGCAACGCGCTGCGATTCCCGGCAAAAATGTGCGTTTTGCGACACACACAATTAGCGCACCATTTCATTTCGCACGGTGCCCGGAAGAATTCCCCGCGCCGCTGACGATGCAGAAGTGGAAATCGAACAAAATGGCCAACTGGAAAATCGAACAAACAGGCCAAAGTATGCTCACCCGTGTCTCGTTACTCCGTTTGCTCTTTCGAGAAGTAAAACCGCGACGACGAAAACCAACCAACAACCGTTCCGGTGAAAATGGACTGTGTGTGTGAGGCTGAACAATACGAAAAATAAAAGCTTTCCTCGCTCCTGCTATCGTTCCCGGGCGGTTTCTAGCAGGCGGTTTCTAGCAAACCTTTTTTCCGTACCTATGCACGCCGCGAGGTTGGTGCGCTTCGGCACGGTTTGACAGCTCGCTGACGTGTGGAGCGAACTCGATCCGGGCAAGTTGTTGCTTTGTGCAAAAATTATACCAACGGTTATTTTACAGGGTTTACCACAGCCAGTGACACATATCGCACACTTTTTGAAACACTCGGATGACACACTTCGAAGCCGCGCTGTGTTGTCCAAAACCCCTCATTCGAAGTTCAAGACTCTGCATACACAGCTGAGTTCAGGCAAGAGAGCGCCGAATGCGGCGCTTTATGGAAACTGCTGAAATTTGGATACGCCGTTGCGAGGGCTGGACAAATGAGCTCAACAAGAAAGCGTTGTTCATTTAATGCGGCTAAATATTTAGAATTTGTGTTTTGTAAGTCACATTTGAGCATCTCAAAATACAAGTGAAGGCAAAACACGTTTTTTGATCGAATTTCGTCCATTTAAAAAGTTTTTGAAAGCTAGTGATGGGTAATTCACAATCCGATTCAAATGCGTTCCGGAGTTCGAATTGGCACGAGGTTTTTAGTACAGGAAATATTAGCAATTTTTTAAAAAATTTAGTTCTAATATGCAAAAATTTCTTGGCATTTTGAATATCACAACATTATAAATTGGTTAACGTTTCATTAAAAAGGTCTCTTTCCAGGGACTTCCAACAACGGAGCGCATGTCGACTCGCTACTAACTAAACAGTGCGTTCCAACTAATAGCGCCACACAAATGTTCGAAATTTTACTAAGGTCATTTCCAAATCATATGCATTTTTTTAATCACGATGTGATGCAATAAATTCGAATAAATTTCATCGATCCATAAACAATGCAATATTTATCGCGAGTGGTTTATTCTACTCGAACACAAGCACAGGGCACAGTACGTACATGGCGGAGCAAGATACGCAAGTGAGACGATGGTTTCAAGCTTGATTTTCCTAAGCAATCTACAACACATCTATTCTAAAATTAATAGTTCCATTTACCAACGTATCTTGATTTTGATGTGCTCCGAAAAAGTTGCCTTTACGGATTTGCTCATGAAGTCATAGCATTAGCAGAGTTGGAGGGAAATGGATTGATTGTCTTTGCTGGGAACCGCCAAATGGTAGGTAACTTCGTTTCTGATCAGCATGCCTATCGTCACACCATTTATCGGCCAGTAGCGTTCACCTGCAACCTGAAACGGCAAGAATCAGATAGCTCGGTTAAGAAGCAGCATTGACTCTCAAAGTAAATCTCTCCTATATCCATGTTTAAATAAAAACATATATACACACACGCCTTCAGCGGGTTAGGTCGTTTATAGAAAACATTTGGAAAAGGGAATCAAAACGTTGCTCAGAGATCGATACCAATAAACATGATGTCGCAAAGCAATAAATGCTAATCAAAGCGAGTCGAATGGAAGCGAAATGGAAAAAAAGAAAAACGATAAAATACAAAACTCAGCAAAAACGTTCTCTGCAACTTATCAATTTGTACACCTTCCAGTAGTGCAACACTGAATTTCAGCCAATTTTAACAGATATCTGCACCGGAAATTGCGAACATCACTGACAAGGACAACAATGCCTTGCGCTTCGTACGAAGCCGCTTTAACTGATGCCAGGAAAAAGGATCGGAAAAAGCATCGGAAAAAGTGTGCAAAAAGTTATTGTCGGCAGTTTTTTTTTGTCGTTTTGCGCTGTATGTCTAGTACGGTCGATGCTAGACGTACACTATCGACTATCCATAAAATATTTTAAGCACTGAGGATGCAGATAGTACCACGGGGTATGGAGTTAGTAATGGGCGCTGCAGGACGAAACAAATGTCTTCTTAATAATTTGCCGAACTAGTTTTCGTGCAACCACAGACGCACAAAACAGTGAAAGTTCACTTGTAGTTCCAAATATTCGTCCTGTCGGAACGAGCTGGATTGTTTTGCGGAATTATTTTCTTTTAACTAAGAAAACACTTTTATTTATGCCAGCCGAAATCTCATGATCCTTGCAGCATGATTAGACTACCGCAATAAAAGGAAGCACGCACACACATAGTTATTCAACCCTTATCATGTACCATTTACCTTGCAAAATATTCTTACGACGGCACCAACGAACCTTACGCACTGAAACTTTTTTTGTTCACGAGCAGAGGCTAAAACCGTTCTCGTTTCTCCGGCACAGTTCGAACTGCTAAAATGTCCTTGTGCTTGGCCTGAAGATACTCTTTCCACTTTCTGCGAATATTGGCAAGGTTTCCCGACCTTATCAGCATATATGCACACACACACATACACCCACACACACACACTGTTTCTCTCGCAGTTTATGTCCTGTGGCGACTCAGCTGACGCGTTCGCTGTTGAACTTCAACATTTTCTATGCACGAGCTTGTTTTCAACCATGTGATCCGTATATGAGACGTGTGCGAGAGTGTCCTTATACCAAAACCGTAATCTGAGAGAGAAAAAGGCCGGTTGTTGCTGTGGCGCGTGTATGCTGCATTTGCTGGTGGTGCTGTAGTGCAGCATAATTTTCACTACACCTGACTTCTCTCTAGATCTCTTGCTTTCTCTCTCTCTCTGTTGTGTAGAAACGAGATTGCTGCTTTGAAATTGTCTCTTACCACTAGTATTTTCCCATTTCGTCCTGCCATTTGTTTCAAATACTCAAGAGAAACGTTCAAAGAGATAGTTGCTGCGGATCAAGACTAACAAAAATATGAAAATAATAAGCAAAACAATATTCGAAAGGAAGATATACTTCCTGAGTATAACGATCCAGCTGGTCCTTGCCAACTGAATTCAACAATCTAATGGGGTGGAATATACTAAAAGACACTTATGTTTCATTATGCTAACAGCTAAACCGAATAAATATAAATAATAATAACCTCGTTTCACGGTAGCTTCAAAATAGTTATCGATAGAACATCTAGATGAGGTAAATTTTCAGAGCAAATTTAATATACAGTCTGTTTCTGTTGCGTTTTTAAGTTATTATGGTTTTAGTAGCCCGTGGCTAGTAACACTATAAAAATCGTTCAGGAACAACGTTGTCATGAATATGGAATCAAATATCGTTGAGCTAAAAAATAATATAAGATAGAAAGTTAACGAATATCTTAAACATTACTTTCTCTGTATCTTCTTACAATTGGGTATATTATTCTCCATTCATGGTTGCGCCACCAGTCTTCGTCAAGTCCCCTGCTCCAATAGATTCAGCCTACCGGCGCATCTCGTTGCGTCGTTCTGAAAGGGTCATTAGACAACACTTTCCTGATGTGACATCCCGGCATCTCCTTGGCAAGCACATGCTATCGAATCCTTTCGGATAAGAATATTCTAAAAAAATAACAAAACAAACCCTCATCAAGTTTACGAATGAACTGTTTGATTAATTAATTGGATTTACTTTCTGATTAATTTCTTCAAGGTACTCAGAAACGATTTGAAATGCATGTAGTGCCGGTGCCATTTTACTTACACGACGTGCCTGCCCACTACTACCTACTACTGAAAATAGTTTTTTTTCTCAACACACACGTAAAACAACACACGTATTTAATTTTTTTTCTCTCACCACTCGCTCTCCCACTTTTCACTTTCCTCTGCTCGGGCGGGGGTTTTGTTGACAGTTTTATTCGCCACCTTAAAGAACAACTTTGCACAACGTAAGACTACGGGGTCAAAACAGGAGCACTCGTTCTTACTCGTTGCGCATCATCTTCTCCTTTTGCCGCTGCAGCTTCTTCTTGGACAGCTTCTTCTTCGCCTGCTCCGACTCGTCGGTGGCCTTGGTCACGACGTCCTCCTTTTCCGTCAGCGACAGCTCGATGTGGCACGGCGACGACATGTACGGGTTGATGCGACCGTGCGCACGGTACGTACGGCGACGCAGGCAGGGAGCACGGTTCACCTGGATGTGGCTGATCACTAGCCGGTCGACGTCAAGACCCTTGTAGTCGGCGTTCGCTTCAGCGTTCTTCAGCAGCTGGAGCAGAAACTCGGCCGACTTCTTCGGCCAGCGACCGACCGACGTGCCCCAGTGCTTCGCCTGGGCGCAACGGCCAACACCACCGTTGAAGCGACGGAACGGCACGCACTCCTTCTTGTCGATAACGTTCTTCAGGAAACGCTGAGCACGACGGAGCGGCATACGCTTGATGGCTAGTGCCGTTTCGCGTGTGTTCTGGTGGATGGGGATGCAAAGTTCCGCATGAGTATCAGACATCCTCGGTCCCAGCGTGTACTACATACCTTGAAATGCACCCGAAGGTTCGAGCCACGCGACTTGCAGGATTTAGAAGCATTATCAGGTTCCTTAGCGTAACGACCCATCTTGAATCCGAAGTCTGTGGGAAGGAAGAGAAAACACGAGTGTCACTGTTTAGAAACGCATTCCCGTATTCGGCAAACAAACTATTGATGAGCACATAACTGAAAGTTTGCGCATTCAGCAGAGGGAAATTTGTCGCGATCGTGTATCACTCGATGGGGCGCGATAAGATTTACGACCGGAACATCATCATTTTTTAGTGAAACCCACTACGATGGCCAATGTTGATGTTCAACGTAGCGCCGTCAGCGACACGGCGGAACACAATTTGTCTGCCGGTTGCGATGTTGTGCCGTAAAACTACAATACCACACCGACGTGAACACTTTCGCGACCAATTTCCTCGTCCGAGCTATCGGTTTCAGCTGGGAAAACCGATATTTTGAAACATTTTTACCGACAACAATTTCAATGCGCTCCCTTCACTAACCTTGCAAGATGCCGGAAAGAGAGACTTCCAGCGTTTTGACAGCTTAGCTCTCGTGGGGAGCTTCCGCTTTCGGCGCTGTCAAACATGTGCAGGAAAACAGTGGCACGGTGTTTTTATTCAAGTAAATTATGCTGCATTTTCGGAGCATTTGCTCAGAATAAATATTTGGACAAATAATTTTTTCATTAAATTTGTTTAATGAATACCATGAGTTCTTCCCTCACGCATTCTCGAGCACTTTATTTGTTTCTTCATCGAGATCTTCGTTTTTTAGTTTCTTATTGTTTCTTTTTAGTTCAGCTCGATCTTCATCCTTCGTGGTGGATGAGGATCGTTTCTTGAGTTTAGCCTTCTCTTGGATCATCTTGTCATACCGTTTCTCTAATTTTTTAACCATACTACAAGTAATGTTCCACTGAACAGTGTACGAATCGCGTTTTGTTGGATCATCTTCAGGTAGGAATTCGGGTATTTCCACACCCAAACGTTTGGCCACCTTTTCCAGCACCGCATCGACGAAGGTGGAAATTTTCATACCTGCTTTTTTGTCCTACCGGTATGAGAAAGAAGCAATGTTATTAAAGACTGTCTTAAACGATGCTAATTCAACTTACATGTTTGGTCGGTTGAAGATTGCATATTACGAGTTGCCCACCGTGTTTGAGATTTTTCAGCGGAAGATCACCACTCGGCACTATTTGCAACGTTGTTCCGAGGCAAATGTTCAGATCTGCCATAGCGGAATGCATGAAGGCAAGCTGCAGATCATTCTCGGGAAGATCATGCTCCCAGTCAAGTATGTTGTCGATTAGCTTCCCCGCTCGACAGGCACGACCGGCCCCCGTTCCCGGGCAAACATTCCCCGTTGCTTTTTTCCCAACAGTTGGAGCCGGGCTGTTTCGCACATATTGCCGGCGACATTTGGTGCACACCTCAATGAACATATTGCCGTGAAGTTCGGACAAATGCTCCCGGTCAAGCCCCGACCGGAGGTGTAAGCCATCGATGTTCTGACTGACGATATACTGCACGTGTCCGGTGGCTACGAGCGCCTTCAAAGCCATATGCGTTCTCGTGGGAATGGCTTCATCGAACGAGATGTTGACTGCCGGCTTTTCGCCCCGTTCCTCGAGCGTCCACACACCTTTCGGGCCACGAAAATCTGGTATACCGGCACTGGTGCTGATTCCAGCTCCCGTATGCACAACGATATGCTTTGATGCGAGCATCATTTTTGCCAGTTGCTCACATTTCTCCTCTACAGCTTCGGGTGCATCGAATATCTAGGAAACCAGGAATGATTTAATGGCACGAAACTCTACGCAAGCGAAGTGCTTACCTCCGCCACGCCAAGAATTCCTTTGTTTTCATATTTAGAAAGCCCATCGGCATAATTACACGACATGTTTGTCTCAATCAAGTGATTAGCTTTGCGAAATTACGTTTGTTCCAACAACTTATTAACAATATTAGTAAACAACAAGAGCAACGGTATTGTTTTGTTTATAATCTTGTCAAGACGCTAGATACGTGTTTATAGGAAAGGATGTAAAGTTTCAAGTTCGATTTTTTTCCCCCGTACACTGGCATCTGATACGAATTCATTTCTAAATACACTAACACAAGCTGAAGTACTTTATGAACTTTATGAAGTACTTTATATTGTAGCGATGTTGAAATTTTATAATTTAAAATAATTTATCACACTTTTCGTAATGCATAATGCTCTGAGCTAGGAGATTATAAACGTTCAAATTTGACAAGTTTTCATTTACGACCCAAATTTGAGTGCTGCACACTTTCCATTAGGATATCAACCGTGATAAAGTTTTTTCTGGGCTTTATTTTTATCTGTTTAATTAAATCAGGGCTTCAATGCAAATATGATTGAAAAATAAAACTCACAAATCCAAGATCGTTGAGAAAATAGCGATCGAGCCATTAATTTCCACGTCGCAGTTTCTCATTCGGTTTAGTTGGATAGCAAAGATACACAACATTTCATGAAAATTGTTGAATAGTTAATAGACATTATCTAAAGCGGGCTTTACATGTCCGTATAACGACCTGAGATCCAGGTGATACAGCTGTCAAAGTTCTCACTTGGGCGGTCTCGCTTCGATCGTGCATTGCAGGAAACCTCGAGGCGAGACCGCTGTCAAACCGATTTGTATTTTGATCAAAATTGTTTGGAGTTTGAAAAATATCGGTTTTTCAAACAAAAACCCTTGTTTT
>KB672979.1:10602093-10719606 GCA_000349145.1 Anopheles dirus
CCCGTCGTTTGACGTCTCGCTAGGTGCTCTCGCATCGATCTCAGGTTTTTATACGGATATGTAAAGCCCGCTTAACCAAATTGACAGTCAGTCAGAAATGATCTTTTCTGAAATGACACCAATTCGACACTTGGGACTGTTCATGAATGGATACAAAAATGCTGTAAAATAGTATGTAAAAAAAATAGCTTTGATGGGTGCACATTTGTAAGGCAGGGTGTGTGAAACAGGATGAGATCGTTATATTTTTTTCTACGCTAAAAATGTCAAATAAACATCAAAATTCTGTTGTAAGTAGAACAACCGTTACCGTGCAAATAGACGTAGCGCGAAATTTCTCGCTGTAAAGTGCATACATAAAAAACGACCCTTTTTTGACAGTCGTTTTTTTATGTATGCACTAAACAGCGAGAAATTTCTCAGCGAGAAATTTCGCGCTACGTCTATTTGCACGGTTAGCGTTACTCGTTGTTTTACTCGCTATATTTTTACTTTTTCTAATTTTGACGTCTACAGACGTCACCGGACCTGGGAGCTTTTTTTTCTTTCAGTTATAAAAAAATCGAAGAAGGAGGAAGCCAAGCGGCGCGTACGTGTGTGTGTTGCTGATCCCTGTCGTTCCGTGTGACACGTTGGCGTTGGGTTTTCTTCCCATCCCACCAGACCTGCCACTGCTGGGACCAGACGCCCCCGCCTCTCTTCCGGACACCGATCTACACCGGCCGAAAGGATTAAACTGCAGAACCGTGAAAAAAGGTACGAGAAAAACGGAAGGATTTTGCAGCCATCGCCGCCGCCGCAGTCACCGCTGTCGCAGTCGCCACAAGCGCAATTCTGTAGGGTGTGTGCTCGCCGCACTGGCCATAGAGTACATGTATCGGTTTAATTAAGCATTAGTGATATCAAAGGGAGGGCAAAGGGAAGCCAAAAAGAGCTATTCGGTATCCAATCTACCGTTACTCCGCCGCGCGAGTGTATTTGAGGGTATGTGCGTGCTTGTCGCGCCGTGTGTGCGTATATATGTGTGTGTGTGTGTGTGTGTGATTCTGAACGGAGGCGTGCGCTTGCACAGCGAAACAAATTACCCAGCCACAAAAGAAGAACAAAAGCGAAAACCCCTCGATCAGTAGAGAAAAAAAGCGAATGTTCCGGTTGTATTAAATATGTGGGATTTTTGGTGACGAGGACCGGCACACGGGACCTAAGGAATAGCGTAACTCTTTCCCCTTCCCGTGCCGCACGCACGAAACGATAAAATATGATTTATTTGCCCTTTTTCTCTAGCCTTTCGCAACCTCCGCCGCTGCGCAAACCTTTATGCGTTCCGGTGCCCATTAAAACCCCTTCCGGAGAGAGCATAGCTAACCGTGTGGAAGCTGCCGGCCACAAACGACGGGACTCGTCTGGCCAATGCAGAGTTGCAGTTTCACGAAGGATTGATACATCTTTGCTTGCGCTATGGGTATGCGCCTGTAGGACGTGGTCCGTGCCACACACATCCGGGAGTTGGTGTCTCTGTCACTTCTGCCGGGTTTCCGGCTCGTGGAACCACCACCGTCGACGAGACGTATGCACGAATGCTGTGCGTGTGTGTGTGTGTGTGTACGCTCCCGTGTGTCATTCAAAAAAATCCATCATTCTATTTATTTTTCATCGCTTTTTTCCGTGATGATACAGTTGGTGGCCGCGCGGTGCCTCTCAACACCTATCAAATAGAGTCAATGTGTGGTGTGTGGTGAATCAATTTCATGCGTGCATACTCACACATCAACACTCGCACGAATACACACACACACATACACACACACACACACACTTATAGTGAACATCTCCACCCCAGAGCAATTGAATTGGAGCTCTCGGATGGTGGATTTTCCTGGGTCTGGGGTAAACTGTACCAAAATCCGCTGCCTAGAGTTGGGGAGAATGGGAGTCCCTAGCAGTTAGAAAAAATAGATTAGCCCTCCCGTTTATACATGACATAAGCAAGTGCCGAGTTCGGTCACAATCTCCCAAATGTGCTCTACTCTCATCATCATCATCAGCATCATGCGAGTGCGTGCATATGTGCGGCTGTCTATGCCATCATCATCATCGCAGTGGGCATTGTAATTCGTGATATTCGCTGGTTCCGTCATCGCCGGATCTTCTAGCGGGTGGGGTAGCTTGCGGTGGAAATGAACAGACTGATGTTGTTCACTTCGCCGTGACACTTGAATAAGCAATTTAGCATACGCGTTGGTTCGAACGTCGCGTCTCGACGTTCGATGATCATTTTAGACGCATTGATTGTAGTATTAGATACAATTTACTAGTCCAGGTACTTGCTCTTCGATAACTCCCACCCGTAGAACCGCAGTTAGCATTGAAAAAAGCGAAAAGAAATGTAACCTCAAATGAAAAGCCATGGCAACGTGCACAGCACCAGAAACGTAGAACAGAGAACAAAAGATACATAAAAATCACTCCCGCTACGGATCAGACGAAGGGGGGAGAACAGGAATCACGCAGATCGGGAGGATGATAGAGAAAACAGAATTCTTCGATCATGCTACGTTACCGCCGAACCGCACGACGCACCCCACGAGCCAACTGAGCGGGACAGAATAGAGAATAGAAGAGACCGAAGAGTAAAGACACCGTGACGATGAATACTTCAATATGCACAATCGGCTTGAGCTGTGGGCCCCGGAGTGTGTAGTGGTTTTCAGCATGGGAGGGGGCGAGATGGTGTTGGTTCTTTCTTTTTTCATACAGACGGCGGTCGTCGCCGCGACGTGGTCCGAAACCTTCGCGGAGTATAATGCCGCGTCAAGAATAGAGCAGGACGGCGGCATAAAAACCTAACCAGTGCTATGAACTCATCGGCTGGATCGTTTGAACCAAATGGGAAGATCTCGAAGAGCCCCCATGACTGGTGTCGTAATTGGTGTTCTAGCTTGTGCCATCTTTTCGCCAAGGGTCGCCAAGAATCTTCCGAGTTGAGTGACAAAAGAGCGTTAAAGAAGTCCAACCGAGACGGCGAGACCTGGGTTAGAAACTACAGCGCCATGATCCTACCGTATTGCCTACTCCATTGAAGGTTTCGAAGCAATGTGCTTGGGTAAAATTTGCACTTGCTTGGGTGAACATATTTTAAACTTTACTAAAGCCTGTGTGGAACTGAATGCAATCTTTCGCTTCTCAGTGTTGAAAGCGCTTCCAAGCAATTCTGCGTAAGAATCATCGCGCGCCGTTTAGGCAGGACCGTAATGAAACAGTGATACTGGGGTATACGTCATCACCTCCACACAATGTGAGACATAAAGCGTATTCAACGCTCCTTAAAATGTATGTGATCTCTGCTCCGATCGATCGGCTACGGATCATGCCGTTGTGGCCGTGTAAAACTATCATTATCATTATTACATCCTGCATCGACCACGTATGTAAGAAACATTGCGAAAGGGATGTTGCTAACCGAACTGTGCGCTCTTTCTCTCCTCCGGTGAGGTTTCCGTCGTTGCTTTCGTTGCCCTTCAATTGCAGCAGCTCCCTTTTTTGCAACACGATTCTTACCACTTGCCAACTCCTCTAGTAGATTCCCGTTCCTCTCCTGGAACACCCGGTGGGATAATCAGCTATATCCAACAGCACGGAGCGCCCTTTCGTATGGCGATCGTTCACGATCGCCACGGAACGAACGACCGTCAAAAGAAGTCGCGGAAACAAGTCACACGTACGCTGTGTTCGTAACTGGTTTTTGTGCTGGTTTCTTCCTTTCTTTCCACCTGGTGCATCCCAATCTTCCTGTGTGTGTATGCGTGGTGCTTGCGAGATTCACGAGTTTCTTTCAGCGCTGTTGAGGCTGGCGGCAGTGATTAAAAACCCACACCGACATATAGCTCGCCAAAGACCGTTCGCGGATGTGTGACCTTCATGTTTTTTTCCTTCTCCCTACTTGCCTGTCTGGCGAGGGAATATGGCTTGGGATGTAGTGACCCGAGGAACTTCCCCTACGCTTCCAAGCGAAATCATTCTTCTCTCATTCAAAATTTTCGAATTGAGGAGTCGAGAGTTGGAAATTTCTGCAACAGTTTTGCAACATGACGAATGGTCCTGCTTTCAGGGGGTTTACTTCATCGCTCCATCGACCTCAGCTCGTCTTATTTTTTGGCTAAAGCCTATATTGTTCCGCAATGTTCACGTGGCACTTATCATCTCTTAAAATGTTAGCGATGATCCGTACGCACAGTTGCCCACAATGCTAATGGCACAATATACTTCAAAATTAGTTTTCCAGGTCCAAAATAGAGAGAAAACCCTCATTTTTTAACCTCCAGAGTCAGGTTACAAGATGAAAATGAAGATGGAGAGCTTGATGATCTACAAGATGAATCGTTCCTTTTGAATTTGCATGGCAGAATTATTTTTTTGAGGTAAACGATAAGCATGATGAATATGCAAAAAATAATCAAAATTTAACGTTTTTTTATTTGTTTCATGTTAAAGCATGTACATATCTTAGCTAGAGTCCTTCGACGAGCAAAGTTTCGATTTAATAATGGTACGGAAACTGTATAGGCGGCTCCCTGCTGAAAACCATGACGTCACGAAACACTGGCGTTGAAAAGAAGATCTAGAATTGGAAGGAAAACAAGAAGAGAGAAACGAGAATATAAGAGCGTTGCAATGCTTTTTTTCCAAAAAAGAGAAAAATTGGAGAAAGCAACGGTAATTTTCTATGCATACAACTAATACAATTCCATTAATTGACCAGCATATCAATCTTCTGTCGTGACTTTTGTGCTCAACTGCATCGGTTGTGATGAACACGTTAGACCTGAACCTTACCGCGTCATAGTGGAGGTTTCTCCTCCAAAGCAAAATAAAACAGTGTTACAAAAAAAAAAAAAAACCGGGGGCCACAAAACAACTAACAATAGTTTTATGTAGCTAAAAATCTCTTTTTCACTTACTTCCTGTAGGCTTGCCTTCGCTCGACGACACAACACCCCACGTCGTTCGGGGCGTAAAAACGATAATGACAACCTCCCGGTAAAAGCGCTGGTTCGTCAACCGATTCCGGTGGTGGTCACAGTCCGAGCCGAGAGCGGTTGATTTTGCTTCACTGCGCACAGGCACACCAGACCACTTCAAAGCAACAGTCGGCGGCAAGAAAGACCGGGCGAAAGGCGTTGATTGATTTCACGACACTCAGAAAAAAGACGCTGTAACCAATTCAAATGCCGATCCAACTTCGTTTTAGTGTATCAAAATTCGCTTTTCCATTCAATGGTAACCACATGCCTTCCAGATGTGTATATCATGACAGAGGATGGGAGGAGTTTAAAAATTGAAACGGAGTTGCTGTTAGATACGTACTGTACCAGGTGTCTGTCACCTTGATACACGGCTGGGCAGCGCTTGAATGTGCCACGCATCGTTCGATCGAACACCACTTTCCGTTGCCCAATTGCACGCTATTCCGGTGGGACGTACCGTGTGTACTGGAATTATGCAATCCGCAGCAGAAATAAAGCTGTCACAAGAGAGCTGTGGGGCCAGCCGGGGCCTCTATTCCTGCCGATGGTTGCCGTTTTAATTCTCCCCCTTCCTTCTTCACAAAGGCAATCGCTCGATCAAAAAAGCCCAACCGGCCACTACCCTGCACAACTGCTGCTTGGACAGGCTGCTTTATCTGTTATCAGTGAAACCGGCATATTTCTGGGGGGCCATCAGAGTGCGGCGATAGATCATCGTCCAGTTCGGTCGAGCCACGCACTTGCCTCGGTCAGCTAGCCGGAGCCCCATTCATGAAGACATCTTCTGATAAAGCACAACGCTCTCTCTAGCCTTACGTCTCGTTCAGCGTGTGCGTTTTGTTCCTCGTTTTCAGGCACACCTCCATTTTTTGTTCCGTGGCCTGTTAAACACTCTTCGTGGTCCGTGCGCACTTGGGTCGTTTTATTTTTCTTCTCCCATGTGATAAGAAATCAGTCGTTCGCACTGGGGCACTGTTGCTGGTGCTCCGGTCGGTAGGAGTGGAGGTAATTGTAACGAGCAAAGACCATGTTCTGGGGGGTTGGTTGGTACGTGAAAGCAGCATATTCCACGCGCTGTCTCAAAGTGGTGGTGTGTAGATGCTGCCGCTGCTGCTGGTGGTGATTCTCGAAAGTGAGAGTATCGTAGCCACCATAGTCACAGCTTTCCCGCGACACGCTTACACAATTTGAGTGTGGCGTTCCCGGCTCGCAGATGACTCTCGTCAAAACGGGTTGCGTATCTCGAGGCGCGCTTCATTGTCAAGACCCTGAGGAATGTTGATTTTTCTTTCTCAAACACAGCTTCGTGCCTCCATCCACCGGAAGTAGCAACAATAACGCACCCGTTCCGTTCGAGCGGATGTTAAGCAGCAGGAATTGATGTCGTGTGGATGAAAAAAGGCCATCGGTGGGGCACACATCGGCTGCTGGCGACTATTCATCAAATGCGTAACCGTGACTCACGGGGTGCATTCGTTGGCTCGGCACACGCTTGTATACAATGGGAGACCTAACTCAATGGCCTAATAAATCCATCGGCGTGCTTATCCCGTCTTAGCCGGTTTAGTCGGTGTTTTCTTAAAGTGTGCAATGCACTCGCAAGCGCTGTCTTATCAACGATGTCAGATACCGCTCGATTGCTGGCATAGAGTATTCAGTGAATTTAACCAATGTGTTATCAGTATTTTATTTTGAGGCGGACAATGAACGCGAAAGGAGTCGAGGACTCAAGTTGTTTTAGCATTACTACATGTTTTCAAGAATCTCGCCTTGCTGTTTCCATATTGTGTGGTGCAAATTATCAAATCATTCTCGATATTTGATATCTACGTAACTTATTTCGAAGGGCAATTGCAAAACAAAACCTAAACCCTGCTTTATGCAACACCGGCGGAACCACCACCGTGTCAACGTGCGGGAATATCATGTGTTGTAATAAACACTATTGACTAAATTAGCCAGAAGACTAACCACCAGCATGCTTTCGGATCAATGCCCAAAATATCGTTCAAAGGCGTGTGATGAAAGCTATTAAAATCAATCAGAAATGCTACAGTTAAGGGACCCCCTAACACTGCGTACGTTCCCGGGCGAACAAAAACGTACGTGCTGGTTCTCTAATCAAATGGCGCGAAAATTATCAACGCTGGCACGGCGCTGTGGCCGGCGAGAAGCGCGAAGTACAAGCACGATCACTTAAGCAGCCGCCGGGCAACGGACGCAAAACACACACACACAGCCAGGCACAGGCACGCAGACCGACCGTGGTCTTAAATCATTAGGTACAATTGTTTGAACCGGGAAAGTAGCCTCGAAAGCCCCGGCAAACTGCCACGTAGACGGGTGTGTTTTGACACGTTGTCCGTTTCGTGGGCAGCCGCATCACCATTGTGTTTTTATTACAGCGATAAATGTGGGAGGGAGGTGGGGGAGAGAAAACCGCGGCGTCTTCGTTTGACGTGTCACATTGAATGATGCTTCTAATCACACACAGGCATATGCCCGCGCACACACTGTATGTTTTGCTGTCTGGTTGCCGCTTGTTTCGACCATTTACACTTGGCGTAAGGAGGGGATTTTTATTAATTTCTGCTGGTTGCCTATGTGCGTTCGGATTGCTAGCCTAACCGGGTCCGTTGGCACCGCCTGCCGCCCGCCACCCGGATCATCGTACACACAACTGGCTGGTAGCATATTTCCCCTGCCTTTCAACGCTCCTAATCATCTGTTCGTTTTTGCGTTTCTTTTTTTCACAGCTTGGAGAGCGCTGGAATAGTAGTTTCTCGGGTTCTTCCGGTTGCATTTTGATAGTGGTACACACGCACAGCGCCCTGCAGGTGCAAAACAGGACAACGTCAGTTTGCTTGTGGCAACATTTTCTTCTCCCGACCACCACCACCGATCCCCCGTCTGCGTGTTGCAGCAAATCATGCTAAAATGGATCTGACTACATTGTCGTTCATCGTAATCGTCTTGTTCTTCTCTCTACTGTCGATGCTGTTCATCAGCCGCTTCCTGCCCAAGGGCAAATCCTTCGAGGAGATGCTGAAGGAGAAGCGCGAAATGCGCGAAAAGATTCTCGGGCTGACGTCACCACCATCGTCGGCACCGTCGACCAAGTCCGGCAAGGAGTCGGCCAACAAGCGTACGAAAAAAACACAGCACTCTGGCAACAGCAGTGCCAACCAGAATCAGAAGAATCGTGGCGGAAAGCAGCAGCAACAGCGTGTCGAGGTAGTCGGACCGGAAAGTGACGGCAACTCGTCCGAGAGTCCGCTCGAGGAGGAAATCAATCCGCTGACGTACGGTGCGAAGAAGCGCACCGGACAGGCCACCAACCTGACGGTCGAGTACGCGGAAACTGAAGCATTCCCGCTGAGCGACAATGCCGGTAGCAACAAGGTGCGGAAGGAGAAATATTGACAAACTAAGTGTCACTGGTGGTGCAATGTATTCATTCTCTTTTGTTATGTTTGTTATTTTTTGACATTTTGACATTTCAGAAGAAAGACAACAAACAGCAACAGGGTGGCAAGAAAAACAAGCAGAAATCGGCTGGCGGCATATTGGTGAACAAATCCGAGCCGGTGCTCGTGAAGGCAGTAGAAACCGTGCCGGAGATTAATCACTTCGCGGAAATTCAGCCGAAGGATGCGTTGGAAATTGCACGCCAGCAGGTAAATGAAGACGGCGAAACATGCTTGCTCTATTGATGTAACGTGGTGGAAGCTTTTTAAATATTTGTGTATCCAATCTTATGCAGAAACATGAAGAGGAAGCCAAGAGTGGAAAGCATCAACCGCCAAAGGAGCAGCGCCAGCCGAACAAGCACAAGAAAGAACATCATCAGTCGAAACATTCACCCAAGGGGAATGCCCCCGTCGCTAAAGCTGCCGAACAGCAGCAGCAGCAGCATCAGCAGAATCATCATCATGCCCCGGCAGCCAATGTGGGGGCACACCACGTTTCCGAGCCGAAAAAGCAGCCCGCGGATAACAAATCTGTCGCTGTGTCTGCCGCGGCCGTCACCCAAAAGGACAACAAATCGAACAAGCGCAAGAAGAATGAGCTGATCACGCAGGAGCTGGCGGTCGAGATGGCCGACGCGGTCAATGTGCACTCGCTGGTGAACATTCTCAACAAGGCGGACCTGCCGCGCAATGACATCCAGATACTGATCGACTTTCTGCTGAACAAGCAGCAGGACACGCTCGCGAAGGACCCGTCCGAGTGGAACGATCCGTCCGACCCACTGCAGAAGCTGAAGAAACAGCTGCAGGAGAAGGAGACGGCCCTGCTGGAGGAGCAGCAGGCTGCGGCCGGTCTGCAGGCCAAGCTAAAGGAGCTGCGCCAGGAGCTGAACGGCGAGAAGGTGCAGACCGGGGCGGTACTGAAGGGGTACGTTGAAGAACTGAACAACAAGAAGCAGGAGCTGCACCATCTGTCGCAGGAGCTGAACGCGACCAAGGACAAGCTGGCGGCGGAGAAGCAGTCGATGTCGATGCAGTTCCAGCAGCTGCAGGCAAAGTATATACAGCTGTCGAAGGAGCAGGCGGCGACGCAGGACCACGGTACCACGATCGCGCAGCTCAACAATGATCTGCAGCTGCTGCAGCAGGAGCTGATGGCCAAGAGCCAGCTGCTGAACGAAAAACTACAGTCCGAGGAGGTAGGTTGACGCGCTGTTAATTATACGCACTGCGACAGAGGACGTTGGCTTCAGTTTATTCCGACCATAATCTGCGTTGATAAGTGTGCGATTTTTATAATATCATATTTACCTTCTCTACTTTTACAGGAGATGATGAAGAAAAAGACTGAGTACGAGATTATGTTACACAACAATGATGAACTCATGAGACAGCGTGTACAGGGTACGTAGCACACAGAGGGAAGGCTCGCCAGGCAGGTTTTTCCTAACTATTCGACCGATGTGCTCCTTTCTCATCACCCGACAGAACTTACTGCCTACGAGAATGAACTGCGCCAGCTGCGATTGGAGCTCGGTCAGAAGGACGAACTCGGCCAGACCTGTCAGCAGCAGAGCTACGAGATCGAACAGCTGAAGGTGGAGCTGCAGGCAAAACAGAAGCAGGCCGTTGCGGCTGCGTCGGCTGCGGCGGCCGCGGCCCACGCTACCAGCCAGGCGGACGAAAGCAACCGCGTCGAGATCCGCAACCTCCAGAATGCCTTAGACTCCACCAAATCGAAGCTCGAGGTCTACAGGAGCGAGCTGGTCGAGTGCAAGAGCCTGATGACCGACTACAAACAGCAAGCCAACGAGCTGCAAGCGAAGGAGGAACAGTTGCAGAAGCAGCTCGACGAGCAACGGCAAAAGAATGATGTAAGTGGATGAACTTTTCCGTTCCAGTTTCTGTGTGTGTGTATTTGTTCCCATGCGTTTGTGTGAGTTATGAGATTATTGGCAAAATACGCAAATATTGGGCGCTGTTGGATATTCAACGTGTTATAATACACGATTATGCACATAAGGATATGCGTGAACTAGGGAATGGATCTGGTGTTTCTGAAAAAAAAAACTACTATTAACAAATATGTCCGGTTACTTACGATCTAGATGTTGAGGAAATAGTTTCTCTACCTTCTCAAGTTCGGCTCAATAATTTAATTGTAGTGAATCATAGATACAGTGGTATTTGCTTTCCATTAATTCATTGCTCAAGCATTTTTATCACGAATTTGAAATCATAGTAGTCACAAACAATTGTCAGTTTGTCATTTTATGGCAATTGACATGTTGTAAAGATTGCTGCCGGGTTTGACATATTTACAGGATTTGCATCCCCACATAAACAAATTTTAAAACGATCGTGTTCAAATTGTCCAAAACTATAAATGATGTAAAACTAAAACTAGCTTAACATGATTTAATGTTTAGTACACGTTATTTTAAGATGCCCTAAATTAATCAGCTTAGACAAAAGATCGTGAGACATTGTGTGTAATCCCATGAAAATATATTTTAAACAAGTGAAAACGCTTGGAAGATTAAGTGATAAAATCCTGGATGTACGAGTTTATGCTAAAGATTGTAGTTTTTTTTTGTTCATGATTTTCGGTCCATTGATGTTCGAATTATTGGATGTTTTGCGCTATGATGAGATTAAAACCTGTGCAGTTTTGTGTGTTATTTATCACTAACCATGTAATTTCTGTTTAAAAGGATTTAATTATGCTGTATCATTTTGCCTAGTAAACAGTAAACTGCTCGCTGCAAAAAAAAAGTTTACGAACAAATTACGAAAACGATTACGATTACGATTACGAAAACAAATTAAGGCGTAGGCGCACTGAATTGAATTATTATATTGCACAAAATGAACTAATGCTAGGTGTATAATTAATGCTTTCCGCGAAAAATTAGTGATTTATGTTACCAACAGCATTTTTGTTTACGTTGTGTATGTTTCTTCTTTTCTCCCGTTCTTTTATTTTATGCGCGCGCGTCTGTTAATGTGGCTTTGCCTTCACGATCGTAACAATGCAACAATTCAACCACAAATGAATTCCGTTGCATACGTGTTGCAATGCATCCACGCAATCTCGATCTACCGCATCTTATCACTTTTATTAACCACCACTCCTGCAACCCACCAAATGCTGCTTCTTTTGCATTTGCCTTGACGGCTTGCAAAACAAACCCAAAAATACGCACATCCTGTAGAATTTGCGAACGAAAAACTGGAAGTTGGTAGAGGCATTGCAAGATGCCGAACGCCGAAGAGCGCAGACGACGACAACGACAGCGGCAGTATTCGGGAATGTTGTAAGTGAAAGAATTCGTTCGAAAAAGGCGGAGGGGAGGGGGAGTGCATTCCCTTTGTTTCCTGTGCGGAAATGCTAGCCTGAACTCGAGAAACACACCAAAAACATTACCACACCAAATCCGAAACCTGGCGATGATCACTAACGAGAGTTTTGTTCCGCTTATTTTTGTTGCTCTTGTTTCATCTACCAGGAACAGCAGCAAAAGCTAGCTACTAGTAACGCGGAGAAAGTGGACGTCGGTAAGATCATCCTGGAGGAGCAGAACAGAATGAAGGATCTGCTGGTGCAGCTGCTGCAACCGACGGGTGTGGTGTCGGCGCTGCCTGTCGACGCGACCGACTTCCAAAGCTGGCTCGAGGCGACCGTCGGTTGCATCAAGGAGCAGTACGCGCAGCTGCAGCAGCGTAGCATCCATACCACCACCAATAATAGTGACAGCAGCAGTAGTAGCAGCGGCAACAGCGTGGCTACAAACAGCCACCCAGAGCAAAGCTCTGGTACTGCCAACAGCAACAGTGACAGCAGTAGGCTTAACAGTAGCAGCAATATAATCGCTAATAATAATCTTAATACCACTAACAGCGTGAATAGTAGTTTACACGAAAACAGCAACGACATCGTGGTCACGAACAAGAATGGTTCCAGCGACAGTGGCGCTGAGGACGATCAGCAGGCAATGACACTGCGTTACGAGCAGATGCAGAAAACCGTAGATCAGTATAAGAATATCATAGCCGATACGGTAAGTTTCACGATGCTGCCCATTTGCAGCGTTTACCAGTCACGAATATTGGCAATCACACTAACCAGATCTGTGTTCAGCAGAGCTGATCAATATCCTGTTTTTCGTACAATCAAAGTCAGTATAAATAATTTGTCAATATTCATTTGATCAAGAAACAACGCATAACAATAAAAATCGGCAAACACACACCGATCGCTAATTTATCTCCACCTCTGTTCTTCACGTTCAACCAGGAAAACATGCTGAAAAACCTCGAGGCGAAGGTAATCGAGCAGGACATTCATTGGCGCACGGTGGTGCAGGCGAAGGATAAGGAACTAACGCTGCTCAAATCCGCCGGTGCCGTCGCACAGTAAAAAGCTCCGTCATCGAATACTGTATCATCGAAGAGAGTCTGCGGTCATGTTGTGTGCCACCGCCGACGCCCAAGTCGCATTGGGAAAGGGAGCGACCAGATGGGGAAGGAGGGTATCCAATCTTGGCAGTAGGTCCTGGTGGAAGCTTTGTAGTAAGTGAACTGTCCAGTATAGTGGTGGTGAGTTTATTGTTCTCAGTTCCCTGGAAAACCCAACAAACAAACAAACGACGGGAGGAAAAGATCGACTACGGCAATCGGCTACCGGTTGAAAATTGGAAAACTCGGAAAACTGTTCCGATCGGCTAAGCAGGCGCAACACAGAAAAAAGGGCATATAGAAACCGACTGATTGTGCTAAGCAGGGGAGAGAGAGACACTAAAAGAAAAACTAAACCCCCGACGCGCACCGTGCAGGGAACATCTGTTTGATGGTGCATCCTCCCGATCACCGATCATCGCTATCGTGCTGAGATTGTGTGTGTGTGTTTTTTGGTATGGGGCGGTATTTGTCTTGCGTTTTGTGTAACAACCATCCTCGCGACAGAACGTTACCAGACACAACCGAATTCTATAGTGGAGATAATAATTTATATGCATGAACACCACACACACAAGCACGCGCTTGTTCACATTCATGTCCAAACTTGACCGATCCTTCGTGTGCATCTGATAGGCATCTGATGGCATACCGAGAGAACGAACAGGATCAAGTTCTGCATTTCATAGACACGTGTAATATGTTCCTTTTTCCATATTTCACACCCTCAAAAGTGCAATAGCTTAGTTTAAAATTGTGTTTATATGTTCTTGTGCGTGTGCATGTTCACCGTGCGTTCGATCGCCGGCGGCATTGCGATTAGCTTAATGTGTATGTTTGAGGGGGGCTCAACAACATGAACGATTTTCGTTTTCTGAAGCATTAAATAGAGATAGACAAAGAGTTTGGTTTATGTTTCGTGTATTTCCTTTCTTTTAGAACGTTCAACGATCGAACGAAGCAGATGAAAAAGATGTACCGCGCAAAAGGATTTGTGATGCAATGCGTGTGTGTGTGTTTTTGTTTGTGCATGATTGTGTAAATGTGTGCGTGTATATATACATGTCCTACATTGATATCTGTGGCCAATAGATGTTTTACAATTGTTTTGGGACAGTTGTGTAAAATACAATCAGTTTTATATGACTATTGTCTTTCAAATGGTCTAACACTTCGCAACACAGCAAGAACAAGTAAGACAGGAAGCAGAGAACTGCAGTCATGCGAAATTGTGGTGCGCGTTTGTGTGCGTGCGAGCATTATTAGAAATGTTAGACATTCCCGTTCTTCACACCAGCATCCGCACATTCGACAATAGAGCTTGTGCACAGTGGCGCTTATGTTTTCTTAACTTTTTTCTCACTTCTGTCCAGGCTCTATAGCCAGTGTGTACGGTGGGCTCCTGGGTTTGGCCAGTGCAACCATCTAGGCCCAGTTTTGATATAACGTTTCCATCTTCCCCCGAGCTTTGGTCCGCTTACCTATCCGCCCCACTTATTACTATAATCTTACGAGGTTAATTTTCACGAGTCCTCACACTTTAAAAACGGCTACCAATGGCGATTGACGGTTTAGATGAATAGGTATGAGAAAGAAGACGGTTACAGTGACAATGGGGGATGGGAAATAACACACACAGACAGACACAAGACGAAAACTATTATGCGAATCCGTAAGCGAAACGCAAATCCGTACTCAGTAAGTTTATTCATCGCAAAAGAGGAGAGCAAATTACGCATATTTTTGTTTATTTTTTTCTGTCATCGATAGGCTATATTAGAAATGAGTATAAAGGAAACAAAAAAAAAACAAGAAACTAGTAAAGAGTATGTAATAGGTGCATAGTGAAATATGGAAATGTAGAATGCAGTGCGCGGGAGGAGACAGAAGTGGTGTTATGAAAGTAAGCACAGGCAAACTATAGCCGAGCAACTAATCCGATAAACAAAAAAAAAACAAAAGGAACAGAAAGACGACGATGGTGCAATGAGGCGGATACGAAAAAAGGAACAGAAATTGCGAAATTGCATAATCGCAGGGCCAGACTACGGAAACAGCAGCGAAACAGAAAGGAGACGAGCAAACCGCAACGGAAAACAGCAATATTTATGTATATGTTTTGTTTCGTAATCGACATTCTGATTCCTTAAAGCACACACTATCCTCCCCTCACACACACCCTGTCGGTTTTGTTCTGTCTGTCCTTTTAGTAAAACGGAACAATATATTGTTAACACAATTCTCCTCTCCCATTCTTTCCATTTATATCCAGTCCAGCTTCCACTTTAAGGTAACTTTAAGTACATCATATGTGCGCGCACGCTCGCGTTAGTATGGTTGAGAAGAGAAATAGGGCAGATTTAATACACACAAAAAAGATAAACCAGTAAACGATATGAAGGAAGGGAACAGAGAAAAACAAAATGCGGATGAACAAGCTTCTAAAGCCTTCCCCATGCACAGGTCGGTCCGGCTGTCGAATGTGTAGTGAAAGCAAGAGGGAACGAAACATAGCGATAGAAATAAACTGAATGATGGAATTATGGAAAGCACGGGAGAGTTATAACGAAACGGGAAAATTGGAATAAAATGCAGAATAATATATGACCCACACGATGCAAACAAAAAAACGCGCCTTTAGTTTACTTGACACTACACGCATGCCACAAAAAGAAAGAACAATGGTAGTCAATCGATTTCCACGCACAATCGGCGGCGCTAGCAAAGCTGAAGGAGGATGAGGTGTAAAATTTGCCTCAACAACGCGTCCCGAACGATACGAGCACACAACAGTGGGCATTCGCATTTTTGTACCACAATTTAAATACTGAAATCAATAAATCGAAAATAACTCACCTGACACACGGGACCGTTCGATGTGTAAAAAAGAGTATCCATTCGTTTGTGTTTTGTTCTTCCTTTGCGGGATAAACGTCTTTACGTCCGATGGAACCTGCTGGCATTGCCAGCTACCGGAACCTGGCGAGTCCGATACGCTGCATAATAGTTACGCAAGTCCAAGAACAGCATATCCGCCTAGAAGTACTTCGATTAGGCAAACTCTGGGTTCCTTGTTGAAGATTAGCAGTTTTGGAAAACAAGCTTACATCTTTCCGGTTAGAGCGGAGCTGAATCTGTGCGAGTGGCCTCTAATGCTGTAAGAATCTGCATTCAATCAAACAATGGTGAACAATGCTCAAACAGCATTTACAATTTAACCGAACAAATGCAGAAAATGTCCGTAAAACATTTACGGATTAATATCTGGTCGTCCATTCTTCCCGTCGCAGCGAACAATTCCAGAAGCAAATTGCCCTTTTTCTTTCTACAACTCATTGAAGTACAAACATGTTTTGCTGTTACCTTCGCTTCTGCCTGCACCGACCAACCCGACCATCCCTGCTCCGTGGGCAGTTCATGCACAGGTTGCTGCGTTTCGTTTGTTCCACGCAGCAACTGCAACAACGGCGCACACACACGCGCGAATCCGGTTGGCACAGGCTCTTTATTTTATTTCGCTTCCATTACATTCCCATCATCGCGTAAACACGAAAGAGATACTGCTGTTTACATATCCTTTTCTTTTCATGTTTGCCCTCTTATTGTTCAAGGATGAAGAGTTTTGATGTTGTTTCACACTCTCATCCACCTTTCTCTGTTTCCTCGTCGTTGTTCCGGTTCGTGAATCATTTCTCTCATTGTTTTTTTTAAAGTTATTTGTGTTATCTTTCTTAGCTATTTTTACGCGCTCATTGTCTTACTTTCTTTTGCACACGGGTGTGAGTGTACCAGACTTTCGTTTACTTTCAATCCTGGATTTTTCGTTTCTCTGTCTTCCAAAGGAGGATATGCTGCCTACTTCACCTCCGTGCTGTGACTTTAATGCTACGTTCTTCACTCGCACATACGCAGCACTGACACACTTTCACGTGCTATGAAAAAGCAACCTTCCTACTTTTTGCCACAACGGAGGACAAACTTGCTTCTTCCCGGTTGATGGATGTTCTTTTTAAAAGATCTGCTTACACCATTGGAGGGGTTCACACATCCCCCACGTGCATCCGTTTGCGCCACCTCCGCCAAACGTGAACGGCGACCAGATTACAGTGCAGCGGAGTCGGAGATCTCGGAGATCCGTTCGTTTCCTTCAAGGAGATAGAGGCATTATTTGCATAGCTTTCCATTGCAACTGGAAATCGCATGACATGGTCATTAATTAAATGTTCCTATAGTCTCATTCTCTCAGAAATATTTGATCCCCAACCCCTTCGGTACCCCCATTCAGAGGGATACTACATACAAACACACACGCACGCACGCACACGCAAACATTCCTACCGTCATCGGCTTTGCACGAAGATCATCAATATTCTTTACTGCACTGCGCGGACTATTCCCTATTTTCCCCCATTGACCGCCCGCGTCTCTTTTGCACTCTTGCCGATAATAAGCGGGAAATAAGGAATGATGGTTTGAACAGCACTTCTGTGCTCGGGTTGTGTTTATGAAATAAGCTTTTTGCACGTCTTCTAAGTTTAAATAATGCCGTTTTAAACTCTTGGAATCACGTCGTTGTTGTACTTCAGATAAATAAAATATTCGGACTGACACTCTCCCGGGAACAAGCAAAAACGATCCCGCGAAAGAGCGCGTTCAAGTGGCGCAAGGTCCGTGAATCGTATCGTAGCCTCTAACCATCGCTGCCACAACCAAATCTGCGATCGCCGTTCTTTGAGTTTCGGTTGGGTAACACCGCACTTGGTTCGTTTTAATCCATTCGCGGCTTGTAATAAGTGAGAAAAAATACCAGAGAAATTCATTGTCTGGCTACCGCCGGCCAATGCTCTATTTGTTGTTGTTGTTGTTGTTGTTGTTTCTGCAATATTATTAGAATAGAATGTTACTCATTTTGCTTCTTGTTGTTTTCTTCCACTCGCCACTATTCTTACGTTTAATCTTTTTTCTTCTTCTAACTTTCTCGCTCTCCCTTTCCTTTGTCCTTTGTGTGTCAGCTACTACTACGCAGCTGGTTCATATACTTTTGCATTTAAATTGTTATCTGTTTGCAACGTTTCTGCTCTTCCCGCGTTGCTCTGCATTTTGACATGCATGCATGCATGCACATCCACACACACTCATATTTTATATTTCTCCTGCGTACCAGCTGCTTTCGAAAGGGGTAAGCAAAAATGATCAGTACTGGTCCCACCAACTGATCGGTCCACCACCTCTTTCCTGACAAAGCATTAATCTCGCGCGGAGTGAGAGTGTGTTGATGTGCATGACGAGCTCGTGTTAGTGAACATCACATCATGTGCAATTCTAAGCCGTCCTTTTTTGTTCTCGCACCTCTACTACGTTGCAATTATTTTTATTCACGTTAATTTTGTGCTAACCGCTCTTGCCAAGTCACGTTTAGCCATGTGTTTCTGCGTGTCCCGCTGTAGCTCTATTTTTAATCATTTTTCTGCGTATTTTGTATTTATGGTTGCGTGAGAGTTCATTAACTTAGAGCAATTGTGTAGGGGGGGGGTTAGGATGTAATAATGTCTGCTTTGCTGCTATTTTGCTGACCGATACTACTCTGCTACGTTTCGCTACTGTGTTGGTTACTGCTGGTTGCGGTGCATCATGTAGCTCAAACTAGTAGCATGCGGTAGCGGACGCTGCTGCTGCTGGCGATCTCAGTAACCATCGCCCCACCAATCGACACCGTTGCCGCCATCATTGTTACTGTAGCTTCCGCCGTAGCTTCCACCACCCATACCATTGCGTCCGTAGCCTTCATCACGGTCTGCAAAGAAAAAAAAACATTGAAGGGAAACCCATATGTAAGAAGATATGCTTCGAAGAGATGTAGTTTCATAAAACAACCAAATGTTCGTAACGTCCCTTATGTTAAGTTATTTCTAGGTTCTGCGATCAAAGATAGGTAATACGGAAGCTCAAGTCTCGGCGTTACATTTTATAGGCGTTACGGATTATGCACATACATCCTGGACACAAACCGTAACGTTTAAAAGTGTAACGCGTCGAATTACACTTTTTACCATAACGCTTAAAAGTGTAATCAGAGTCGAGTCTTGAAGACCTATTTAGTGATAGCATGAAAGTAGACTAGATTTTGGTATTTGCTTATGCTTCACGTAACGCGAATACACACCGACCTATTTACTATTATGTACCAAAATTTAAGGAATATAATGAACATAACATTTCCATTATAATTGAGGAAATTTAATTAGTCTTAATCTAACACATTTCCTGGAGATTGTGCATCTTCTGGTGTATAATATTCGTATTTATAATTAGACCGAAAAGTAATATCACATCATGTTCTGTTAAACAATTCGCAAAATAAATTGAAATAAACAAAATAAACAGTTTGTGTGTGCATAAATTGTTGATAACTATCCTGCTCAACTTACCGTATCCACCGCCGTAGCCACGGGAACCACCGCCACCGCCCATCGGACGATGGTCGCGCGAACCGCCGCCACCACCACCACCACCGCCACCACCAGAGCGGCCACTGTTCTGCTGACGGTAATCGCGCGAACCGAAGGTCGATCCACCTCCGCCGCGCTGGACGCGACCACGGCGGCTACCACCACCGTATCCGCGGCTGTTAGTCATATCCTCTAGAAAGCCGGGAATCTCTTGGCCCGTCTCGGCCAGCAATCGCACCAACCCGTTGGCGACGTTGCGGTTCTTCTCGTTGAAGAACGAGGTGGCCGTACCAAGGTTACCCATGCGGCCAGTACGACCGATGCGGTGCACGTACTCTTCCACCTCGGCCGGCAGGTCGAAGTTGATCACCTGCTTCACGTTCGGAATGTCCAACCCACGGGCGGCGACGGCCGTCGCGACCAGAATCGGACAGCGGCCGCACCGGAACAGCCGCAGCGCCTCCTCACGCTCGGCCTGCGTGCGATCGCCGTGGATGCTCGTAACCGGGTACTGGTGGCTGTACAGGAACTCCTCCAGCGAGTCGGCCGCCTTCTTCGTCTCGACGAAGATTAGCGTCAGACAGTTCTCGTCGTCCCCATCGTTCTGGGTCGTGATGTTCGACAGCAGATCGAGCAGATGCGACCGTTTGATGTTCTCCTCCACCCAGAAGATGGTCTGCGTAATGTTGACCGAGGTCGAGCCGACACGACCGACCGCGAGGAAGATGTAGCGATAGAGGAAATCGCTCGCCAGCTCCTGGATCGCCTTCGGGAAGGTGGCGGAGAACATGAGCGTCTGACGTTCGCCCGTCACCGGCATGCGGCTCTCCTCGACGATGCGCCGGATCTGCGGCTCGAAGCCCATGTCCAGCATACGATCGGCTTCGTCCAGCACGAGGAACCGAATGTTGTCCAGCCCGACTTTGCCGCGCCCGATCATGTCCTCCAGGCGACCGGGCGTGGCCACGATCAGATGGCAGCCACGCTCCAGGTCGCGCATCTGGTCCTGCGTGTTGTTGCCACCGTACAGCACGGCCGGGCGCATGCGCGAACGATAGCAGAACTTCTTCGACTCTTCGAAGATCTGCGTGGCCAGCTCGCGGGTCGGTGCCAGCACCAGCCCGAGCGGATACTGCTTGCGGCGGTTCATCGGCCGGTTCGAGGGCGGCGGGGCCGCGCCGTGCTTGTACATCTGGTTCAAGATCGGCACCAGGAAGGCCGCCGTCTTGCCCGAGCCAGTTTGCGCGCAGGCCATCAGATCGCGCCCGGAAAGGATGATCGGGATGGCGTACTTCTGCACCGGTGTCGGTTTGTCGTAGCGGGCCAGCTTTATGTTGTTATCGATGATCTCTGTCAGCTCAATGTCGTCGAAGGTGTTGATGTGCCCCGGCACCTCGTCACCCGTCGCCTCCACGGGAATATCTTCGTACTTGCTGAAATTGATACCGGTGTTGCCGTGTTTGAACAGCTCCGCCTCCAGACGCTCGTCCCGCTCGGTGAGCTGTGTGTAGTCGATCTGACCACGTCCGGATCCACCGCCGTATCCACCGCCGCCGCCTCCGCCGCGCATGTCGCGCCGATCATCGCGGCCACTCGGCCAGCGCCCTCCTCCACCGCTACCGCCGTTCGATCCACGGTCGTAGAACGTTCGGCCCCCGGCACCGGCGCCGGGTCCGCCACCTTCGCCGGGGCCGGTTCCGCCACCGCTGCCGACGCTACCCGGTCCGGGCGGGCCCATTCCGGCTGCCGGCTCCTGCCAACGGTCGTTCTGTGGGGGCACATCCACTGGCCTATCACGGCCACCGGTCGGCGGTCCACCAGCCGGACCGCCACGAGCGCCACCGTACGACGACCACTGGTCTCCCCGGCGCTCGCCTCCGTAACCCTCAGAATTCTGATAGCCTCCGTCGCCGCCGCGCTGGTTGTAGCCATTGTTGTAGCCCCGGTCACCACCGCCGCGGCCATAGTTGCCGAAATCACCGCCTCGTCGATCGTTCGGGTAGCGGCCACCACCACCACCACCACTGCGCCTATTGAAGTCTCCGCCGCGGTAGTCACGATCGCCGTAGCGCCCGTAATCACCACCGCCGCGATTGCGGTTCGAATCGCCAAAACCGCCCCGTCTGCCACCTCCACCACCGACACCGCCGCCGCTTACAGGACCGGCACCGGATTCAGATGGATGAAAGTCGCCACCACTATCAGCACATTCTCGCAACTGCGGTGGAACGTACCGCGCGGCCGGATATTTCGGATTTCCGGATTCTGGGTTGCTGCCGCCTCCGCCGCCGCCAAGTTGCTGCTGCTTCTGCTGCAAGTCCAGACCAGCAAACTGCGCGCGTGTGTGTGTGTGTGTGTGTGTGTGTGTGTGTGTGGGTGTGGGGGGGGGGGGGGGGAAGAAACAACAATACGGATTAATAGTTGCACTTTAGTGGAGATCAAAGTTTCAACATCCATGATATGGTGGCTGTTGCAAGTGTATTGGTATGCGAGGATCTGCAGAATTCGACTGAATCTACAAGGCATCGTGCCCAATCGCACCACTATTGCTAATATCATGTAAATCTTTTCTGCTTTAATAAGTTCTATAGATGCCACCTTGCAAGTTATAAACGGAACTGTACTCAGTTTTCCAAGAGGAGTAACTCCTTTCCTTTTCGAATGAAGTATTTGTAAAACCCTTGCCGCGGTCGATTGCATACTTTTGCGCTGGGGTTTCACATAATTACGCCATAAAGTATGCAAACAACATTATATGCACGATTTATAAAACATTGTAATCGATTTCAGCTAGCAGTTATGCCTGCTGACTATATATGACTTTCAATACCAATTATTCAATATGCTTATGCTTAGATTAACGCCTTAGAAACGAAGGGTTTGCCGGTTTAAGAAATATTGATGATTACTATCCCGCTAGTGCGAACGATTTTCGAAATATACGCATATGTGATAAATCTTGTACCCCACCTAAGCCTTCAATTTCAAAAACGAATAGAAACAAAATGAAAGAAAGAAGTAAACATTGTGCAACTCCTTACATTCTCACCAAAAGCGGAGGGCTTGGGAATCGGAACGGAGAACAAGCATATCTCGTGTGGCGTGTGCGCCATTCCTTTTGTTCTCACCAACCAACCCTTCGGCGGACGGGAACGGTAAAAAAACGCACCCACCAGGCCCCCGCGTTTAGGCCTAACTCCCACCATCACCCCCCAAAACCAGACGCGAAACGTTTGCTTGGCTTGGCAAAATTTGTACCTTCCCTCCCAAAAAAAAACATTGACCTGGCGCGGCCATCGTTGTGCCTGTGCCATCATGCTCGCGCTCGCGGTATACTTGGAGCGTGGTGGTGGTATGGTCCAATCGTGTGTGCAAAATGTGTATGTTGGACAAGTTGGGAACACACGAGAACGCAATGGAACGAAGGTTGAACGAACCATCCATCCATAGTGAAAAAAGAAACACTACACACGAAATGCGAATGCGAGAGAGGTGAAACACAAAAGTATGTATATATATGTTTTTGCGTTTCATTGTCCGTTTCACATCCGTACGCCTCTCTTCTTCTACGCCGGCACAAAAGCAACGCGGCAAAACGAGGTCAATAAACTGTGAAACTGTACGGCGAGCGAGCGAAGGAAACCCGAGAGAAGTTCGCTTCTCCGCTACCCGTGGAGTAAAATCATTCTCTCGCGACTTTCAGTAGCTTGTGCGCTGATTTACTTGGAAGAATGGAACGCATTCGTTTCAAGCAAGCGTTAATCTAAATATCAACGGAAGGTAAATATATTTAGATTCCCTGCTTCCTACTTTGATCTCGCAATACTTAAGAGCTGACGTCCCGATATTGAATCGACGCTCATCAAAGATTAGAATGCATGGAATACAGCAGCTCTTGTTCGGCGCTGAAGATATTTCCTGCGCGATTCCGCAACGTGACTTACGCCAGAGAGGGACTACTGCATTATCACGGTCCTTTCCCGTGCCATTGAGCGCAATCGTGGCCCCGTGAGCCGTGTTGAGCTTTGTGCTTGCGCGTGGCCTCCTCCATTCTCAACACAGGAGGAGAACACAACCGCGAGATGTGGCTTTGACCTAGAATTGCGCTTGAAAATCTAGCTTTGCTATAAGTCAACACACACATACGCGCGCGAACGCGCCTTAGTAGTGTACGTAACCGCTACTAAAGGGTGAAGCTGCTTACTATTACGGATGGCGACACGGGCAGATAAATACTGCAATCGAATATAAATACCCCCCCAGGCACGTGGTGTGTAGTGTGCGGCATTAGAAATAGCTAAATAAAACGATTAAATTGGATTTAGTTGCGCCTTATCAGCAAAAGCGGTATGCAGAGGGCCCGTACACTTCGCATTCGGCGTACGAACGAGCCTGTTCCCGATTTGTTGCTCCCTTTCCGCGTTTGATGCACCATAAACGCGGCATGTGCAACGATGCACAAACACTCTTGCACCACCACACACGCCACAGTCGTGTATCTCCTTTTCGGTGCGAATGAAAGGGACGGGCAATAAAGTGCGCTTTAGTTAGAGAGTTCAAATAACAGAAGACAACGTCGCAGTTATGGAAAGCGTTACCAGCAGCCGCCAGACACCTCTGAACACATCTGAAACGCATTAAGCGTATTCGAGATCTCTGCGTACTGCCACAGAACAATCCTTCGCAATCTTTTGTGAGATGCTACTGACATGAATAGTACGTCTGTATCGGAGGAATCCGCGACTCGTAGGAATAAATTTTGCGACTTTCCGAATGGTTTTTTAATGCAGCCAATTTGATGATTAATTGCTTCGGTATAAACAATGACACGAATCCAAGAACAATTCCAGTTCTACCTGAGAACAACACCACCTACAGAAGGAGGAGGGTGACGTTTTCGTGCGATTCAAGGATATTTAAGCATAAGCCAGCGGTCGACAACAACCCTATCTTTTGTTCTGCTCTGCTTGACACGCATTACTCACTAACCATAACATAAGAGTTACAGTTTGAATTTTTATTATTCATTTTATTTTAACACAATTAAATAAACATTAATGTTTGTGAAGATCATGAGAAATATTAGGAAAACAAGTTTCTCAAATGAACGACGAGAAACGGTCTAACTTAACTTCTATTTGAAGCTAATCCTTTTGAAACATCTGAGCCATGCGTGTACAATATGTAGTTTCGTCGATATGACACTTAGTGTACGTAAGATATACGAGAAACAGCAATAGAAAACTTAACTTTGTAACTTAAAGAAGAACGTAACTATTCTAGTCCTTCAACCAAAAACGAGTTGCCAATCACGGGACTGGTCCGAGGCGATTCATGTCGAAGCGTCATATGTTGGGAAGTTTGACGGGAAAATGACGCATCCATTTTACATTAACGCAATATGGCAGCGTCATCCGTGTGTTGGCTTACAGGTGATTAGTCACACACAGCCGAAACGCACACATTGCGCCATGATATGAAATGGGTTACGGCCGAGACAAGATTGTTCATCACCCCCAATAATCTGTTCCTTATTCCGGATGGATCTTGTCGATCACACCCGCGGGATGGTGGGGTGGTTAAATCTTCGTGATCCCGTTTCAGGTGCAGATGTACAACCCCTGCGCTCAGTAGTTCCAACACCGTCACACAGCGATACTATCAGATAGCCTCTGTCGCGTCTGTGTGTTATGGCGGCTCATTCCACACAAAAAAAAAAAACTATCAAAGAGCGAGAAACCGCGTTCGCAGAAGACGTAAAACGAGCCGCGGGGAGACACAAAGGCAGCATAAAAAAACGTGCGCCCCACGGCAACAGCGACATCGCGATCACTTGCGTGAATGGAAGGGAAGCAGAAGCGAGCAGCCCCGGTGAATCATGATGACGCGCGATACCCTTCCGCCGATCGTTGTTCGTGCGCGTGTGCGAGACCGAGACGAAGGAATACGCTGTGCCCGTCTTTACTTCTTTTTTACTTCACCACGGGAAGCTGATGGGGAAAGGGTAAAAGCTCGCAAAAAAAGCTCTCACCGTCTGCGAGTATCGCGGGACGCGGGGATTCGCGAAAGCGACTGTACCGCGGCTACTAATGCACTACTACTACGAACTAAGCACTATTCGTGTTGTGTACCCGCGATATGGATGATCCAAACCCATACACCCACACTACCGTCGTTGCATTACATATACGCGATACTATTCAGCGCGGAATAATTTTTAATTCTACATGAAGATTGCTGCTATATTGAAGCCCGGAGTAGGCTGTTTCTAGGCTGTGTTCTCTGAGGGATCCTTGTGTCACGGAGCGACCACCATAACGTGGAAGAAGAATCGCCCCCCTCCCAGTGCAAATCGCCACGGCGGCTTGTTACGAGGAATTACATAAATGGCCTGAAGCTATCGATTTCCAATCATCATCACACTCGTTGTGCAATGCAAAGCGCGGTGAGACAGTTTAAACCCAGTTTCCCTTGCATGTCCGGTACTAATTTTCTTGCGTGCATTAGCGATCGACATCTAGTAGCACACGGCGAAAGGAGCAGGCAGCAGACAGACAACCTTCGGATCTCTAGGTAGAGGTCGTCGGGGCAACTAGACACCAGCGAATTGAACACCGTCGTGCACTCCCCCCATAATCTAACAAAGGGACGGACTGTCTCCGTCGGCGGCGACAGGACACGTTTGTGCGAGCGAGAGCGACGACAAAGGTAGGTCATTGCGTGGATAAACCCAGCACGATGCACGCGCGTCAACTAATCCTTGACACACAGCACACAGTACGCCCGCCACCATTGTCATTTCATTGGATTCTCACGCACGAGCACGGGGAATTCGCAGATCTGCCCTTAGCAACCAATACACCACACACAGGGCACTCACTGGACAAAATGCACTTGGACGATACGTACCTGCTGCTCTAGACCTGTACCATTTTGGTTAATAGCATTACTCATATTACAATGAGCGTTCGTATGGTTTTGTTGTCTTCCTTCCACCGTAGGTTTGGGACGAAAGTGTACAAGACGATTGCTGTTCGCACTGTTCTGTTCTTAATGCACTGCTTTCCCCAACTTCACTTGCGGCAACGCTGATGGGGCAGTTTTCTTAAAACACACAGAAAACAACACTTGGTCCTTGCAAAATCGGCTCGAATAGCAAGTCTGACGAAATTACAGTTTATTCAGTGTTTTACGCACAGTTTACTGTTCCTGCTGCTTTAAGGCTGCACCGCACACATACACACAATGAGACACACTTTCTGCTCTTGTCACACTAGGACTCTAGGTGAGCAACGGCGGCGTCGTCGTCGTCGTGTCACGGCTATCTTTGATCTCGATGCACCACCAGGGCCACACCACTACCACTCACACAACTGAAATCACGGATGCTGGTTCCGTCGCACGCCTCTCTGCTTCTCGTTCCCGCGCTACTGACACGGAGGATTCACGCGATGTAATCCGCTGAAATTAAAATTAAAACACCACAAATCAGGCAAACGACGATGGAAACGCGCTCGTGCGAATTCAAGACTGGATGTGTTGAGCGCTGCTTGCTTGCTTGCTGCTTGAAAGAAAGGAGCACCGTTCAACATATCTTTTATCTATTCTTTTTTTTTGTCGTACAAGTATCTTTCGTACAAATAGAACAAAAAGCTTGGGAAAAAGAGGTCACCCTCGGTACACTTGAAATGAAATCTCCTGACAGCGCTACAGCGCTTCAACTTCCGGATTAACTATACCTTTGCGTTCTCTAAAATCTAAAAAAAGCGATCGGCAATATGTCTTTCTTCTGCCTGAATCTTGTCTGCTTCGCCAGTGCGAAAATCGGAAAAATAACGGTCAAACGCGGCGCGCCGCTTCACTACGACTACTGCTTTCGCTGAAAATCTTTGCTCTGTCGCGACCGTCTTCTTCCCTGCTACAGTGAAAATCGCGTACTGACTCTGTGCTTCTTGTTCTTTTCTCTGTGCGCTGCTCTACGTGCCGTGTCGTCGGACGTTTCTTCTTTCCGGCCGCGGATAGCACCAACACACAAACACGCACGCCAGCAAGCGCGTGATGCACCAACACCACCGCTCGTTCGACCGACCTTCCTCGCTGTGTGCGTGCCCGACGTGTACAGAGGTGTGTGTGCGGCGAAGCGACACGAAGCGTCGTACCGCAAATGGCAGAACAGCAGAGATGTGGACAAAGAGGAATAGAAAGCTTCACCGGACAAGCACTTGCGCCGAACAGAGACAGCGAGCACGTGAGCGAGTGTTTGTGCCGGGAGGGTTGTACCCGGAGTGTGCACGAGGGTGGGTTGGGTGAGCCGGGAAAGGTAGGGTGGAGAAAGAGGATAGCAGAGTAAGGGAAGGAAGGGGCGAACTGTCGTGTGGAACCGTCGTCGTGCTTTGCCGCACACCGCATACGCAAATTTTCAAACGCAATTTTTTACCCTTTCCGAACACTGCCAGTCTCTGCAAACACACCGTGACCGAAGCCAAAACGTTGGCGAGCACGAAGAATGCACTTCCGCTGAAGTTTTGCACAATTTAACGTACGATTTTGCTCATACAAAACGGATACGACGTTACCGACGTTCTTTTCCACAAATCGGAGTTTTCTCCAAAAGGTTGGCAGCAGTGTATACAAGGGGTTGCATGCTAGCACGCGCAGCGTGCGAACAAGCGTCGAACAGTGCAATCAGTGGCACGGTGTGAGTGCGCGTTATTTTATTTACAATAAATACATTACGTGCCGGAAAATGATTGAGAACAATGAATCTACGGATGGAAGTTGGGTTTTTATGCTGACCGTTTTGCTGTTTATCATTGAGTTAGGAAATGTTTTGTGCACTGCGAGATAGCCTGGATGCACCTGTAAGCCATTGCCCGTTTGGCGAGTGGTATTCCCAAGTAACAATTTGGCATTACAAAACCTTTTCAGTTTTTTGTGTGTTTTTTTAGTATAATTTATTCATGCAATTTACGACAAGTGATTTATATGCGTCTTGGAAAAGTATCCAATAGAAAGATTGGCAAACAAGTTCAGCGGGTGAATCGCTAGCAGATCAGTCAAGGAATGACATAAAAGTTGTAGGGCCAAGGAATTCATCAAGCATATTTTTTATAATTTAATTAACTTTTATATCGACTCTGGATCACAGATTTGTAAAATTATCCTTCCAGTTACAAAACAGAAATATGCAGTGTGCCATATGCTAGCCTAATTTGCTGTACAATATCTGAACATCCACTCTCAAAAGAGGCACAGGCAAATGTTTCTTGGGTTCTAATTTGAAGCGAAATGATAGAATGCGGGGCGAATTTTCGCCTCTCAATTTGACATTCCTGTTTGTTTTTTTCTCTTCGTTTGGCAATTGGCGTGTGGTCGGCAACACATGTGTTTTTGATGAATTTGTAAACTTGCTTTGGTTGTGTGGAAAACTAACATCGTTTTTGTGTGATAAATCTGGTGCATTGATCTAAAGAAACCACTTTGCAATGGCTTCTTTAAGAATAAAGTAAGTTAAAAGTGTGGAACCGCTTAAACGTATCAATGTTCCTTACTGATTATTGGTTTATTTCCACGCGCAGGAAACCTAGCACTCGCAAGGGTAAAAAAGCTTTGGAAGAGCGGGAGCCAAAGACGATCGAAAACCTCAAGAAAACGCTCATTATGGAAGGACGAAAGTGTTCGAATGACATTCGGCAAGCGCTGAAGGATATGAATTTGCTGAAGAAACCGAATTCGCGCATGATGAGACGAAACAATGATGTTACCCCGTTCGATGATGCCACACCGTTGGAACAGTAAGCTGCCGAAACTTATGTGTAATTTGGCAACCAACTAACATCAATTCGCTCTTTTCCTTCCGTAGCCTGGCAAAAACAAACGATTGTCATCTATTTCTGTTTGGCTCTTCGTCGAAGAAGCGTCCAAATAATCTTATCATGGGCCGCATGTATGATGACCAGGTATTGGATATGATTGAGTTCGGTATCGACCAATATACTGCGCTGGAAAAGTTCAAAACGGAAAAGATTTCACAGTTCACCAAGCCGGTGATTGTTTTTAACGGTTATAAATGGAAGCTAACCGAGGAACTACGCCGTATCAAGAGCCTGTTGCTGGACATGTTCCGAATAGATCAAATCGATTCCATTCGGCTACAAGGCATCGAACACGTGCTGAGCTTCACACTTACGGATGATCTGACCATCTTGGCGCGCTCCTATCGTATTCAACTGAAGAAGAGTGGCCAGCGAACACCCCGAATCGAGCTAGTTGAGATGGGTCCATCGCTAGATTTGTCGATACGACGCACGAAGATCGCGTCAGATAATCTGTTCAAGGTAGCAATGAAGCAGCCGGCCATTCTGAAGGCGGCCAAGAGGAAGAACGTATCGCGCGATGAGCTGGGTAATGTGCACGGACGGGTACACGTTGGCAAGCAGGACATTAACGCACTGCAGACAAGAAAGATGAAGGGTCTGCGAAAGACGGCCGAGGAGAAGCGAACGGAAAAGTTGAACAAGCAGAAGCGAAACTCGTCGGCCGGTGATGTTTCGATGGATGAAAGCGCCGATGCAACGTCGCACGGAGAAGACAACGATGCTATGGATGCGGTTAGTGGCGACGAAGAGTAGTGTAAAGGTTGATTATACAGTACTTCAAATAAAGTATCGGTTTTCTATTCCATCTAAAGAAAATCAAGGGGTAACCAATTGCACAGGAAGAGATCGATTTATTTCCATTAGAAAGGATTGATCTGGAGTTCAAAGTAATAGCATTTTTCGGCCTTTCTTCAACAGTGCACGGACTACATGAATTTGTAGTGTCCAGTAATGAAGAAACCACACCCAATCTAGAACTCGTTCGCTACTTGTGTTGGCGCTCCAAAATGGAAACCGTCAAGCCCTGTGGCAAACGTAAAAATCCTACCGTAGGTACGACAACTGGTAGCGTTATTCGTTGTCTTACTCTTTGTGTTTTTGCTTTCTTCTAATTTTGACGTTTTTGGACGAAAGACGAAATCGTGTCGTGACGAATAAAATGTTTGTGTAATGTGAAAATAACTCTTAAAAATATGACGATTTAGTTGTTAATAGTTCTTAAACTCCGGACCTAGTATTATGAAGAAGATATTACATCGCCTTCCGGAAGAGAAGTGACGGTGATATTTATATTGTGTGCAGCGTATGAAGAGAGGACGCACAGGCGATTACGACCAAAAACATCTTCGCGTGAACATTTCCTGAGCGTTTTGAAAACTTTTAATTCACCTACTCGCCAGGGACGAGCTGGAAAGTTACAATTGGAGTTCTATGCACTCATTTGCGACCTAATTGTACATACTTGATACTGTTGTGACGCAGCGACCTATCTGTGACCCCTCGTGTGTACGACAGTTGTGTCTTTTTTTATTGTAAACTTTGTTTTGAAATCATACGGAGGAGGACGCGCCACGCTCCAACGGAGATAAAAACAATCGTCCAATCGGCCAATCGGTCCAGAGGCAAACATAAACGACCACCCGCGTAGAAATGGCGGAAAAATGGGTTGGAAAGTCGGTGTCGATACATTGCTGTGGCAAAATCGGCATTTTTCAAGGCGTCATCAAGCGGGTCACGCCGTCCGAAGTGGTCATCACGAAGGCGATTCGGAACGGGTTACCGGTGAAGAAAAGCGACGTTGAAGTAACGCTGTCCGCGCATGACATCTCCAAGTTTGAGCTGATTTCGTGCAGCAGCGTACCCAGCATCCCATCGAAACCGGTGGCCACGGTTGCAGCCAACTCGGGCATGGTCACCTCCCAGGACGATCAGTACGACGGGCTGAAGCTGATGAACAACGGTAAACAGCACCAGCAACCGCAGCAGTTTCAGAATGGCGCTGGCAGTGCGTTTAAGCTTGCCTCCAAGTCGCCGGCAACGAACAAGTACGCCACCACCAGTAAAATGGAAACCGTGGTCGGTTCCGCCAAAAGCATCAGCCATCCGATCGACATAAATGGGGCGGCCACGAAAGCCACACACACGATGGCGGCGTCCGTTTCATCCACCGGATTTGTAAGCTCTTTCGGGAATGGGCGACCGGCGCCTATTAGCCAATCGCTTCCCTACGCCGAGGGGAGCGCGAAAAAGAATGCCAATGGCAACGGGAAGGCATCACGCAGCCGAAAGAATGTTGCCAAAGATAGTACGTTCGGATCGCCAGACGACGATCCGCTCATGATGGACGTGGAGTTTGATTTCGAGAAAAATCTGGCCCTGTTCGACAAGCAAGCGATTTGGAACGAAATAGATGCAATTCAGACGAAAGCAACCGAAGGCGATCGCAAGCAGCGGAATGCGCCCAACTCGGCGGCTAAAACCAAGTACCGGCACGACGAGAACGTGCTCGGTTCAACGCCGGCCCAGTATCGGCAGATCGAGATCGGGTCGGGGGGTGCTGCGACACCCCAAGGCAGTCAGCAGGAGTACGTCACCGACGAGGGGCTGGTGATTCCGTCCGTACCGTGCTCATTGCGTCACAAGGTGGAGGAGTACGCCGTGAGCATGGGGCTGTCCCGTGAGCGGCAGAACGATTTTCTGGCGCGGGGAGCCACCGAACTGGCACTGCAGCTGCTCGGTGGCTCAAGGCGTCTAACGCCCAACAATCAACACCAGTGGCCGAAGATTGTGATCGTGTGCGAGGGGACACTGAACGAGGTCGGTATATCGACGGCCCGGCAGCTCGCTAGCCACGGCCTGGAGACGGTCGTGTATCTCTCGTCGCTGACCGAAGCCACACAGCACAGCACCGAGGTGCCGCTGTATATGGCCACCGGAAACAAGCTCACGGTTGATGTTAATAGTAAGTATCGAAAATTCCGTTCTGTTGTTTGCTATGGGTGAAGCTCAATCTTTTTTCACCTTTCCACAGCTCTACCTCCGTGTGATCTCGTAATTGCGTCGGTTCAGAACCCGAAGCTTGGCGAACAGCTTCGCCAATGGATTAGCTACAGCAGGGCGCCCGTGCTGGCGATCGATCCACCCGGAGTCGGGTTGCAGGGTGTTACGATCAAATGCTCGATACTGCCAGTTCTACCGCTGGACGGAATCGACCAGAATGATGCGTGCGGAAGGCTGTACCTATGCAACATTGGCATACCGAGCCAGCTGTTCCGCCGCGCCGGCATCACGTACAAAAGCCCGTTCGATAAATTTGTCATACCGATCCATCGAAGAAAGGATGATTAATCACTCGGAGTGGGGTAGTGTTGTGAGAGAGATTTATAGACAGTGTCTCCCGCTGGAGCAGGAAGAATGACATTTTATTTTTACTTAGTTTACTTTTCTGCATTCCTTCTGTAACTAACGAGAACAGCTTGGCGTTCCTCTCGAGGAGTTAGCCAAACCTTGCCAGAAGCGAAAACAAAACCGCAGTACAATTCGTGACTATGACCGGAAAGTCCTTCTGAACAAACCCCATAAGTGCAAAATGGAACGAAACATCCATCGCAGTGAAACAATCCAACAAACAAAGTAAATAAAAACACCCGCTCAAAGAAAACAGCAACAAACACACTGAATTTGGTATTATTGTATGTATCATACAGTTTTTATTGTAACTTCATATAAAATCGTATCATGTCTTTTAGCGTCTTTACAAAAACAAAGTTAGAAAACAATTTACCGATTATTGTTTTCCTTTAGGAACCATAGAAAAAAACCTCATTCAAACGCAAAATGTCTTACATTTCCTCGACCGGTTCTAGATCAAGCAACTTCAGCAAAACCTTCAATATATCATAAACGACCCCGAGTAGACGCAGCCGGGCAAACATTACCGGCTGCAGCTTTGGTCTGTTGGCCGTTAAAATTCTTACTCTACAGTAATACTTGCTAAGGCACTGAATAAGGCGGAGCGTAAACTCCAACAGATGGTAAGGGACGATTCGTGGCGATGATCCGTACCCGATCGTTCGCTCCAGCGCTCCTGGAAAGCCAATCACGTACACGTACAGCAGCTGCCATTCGTCCGCCTCGGTCAGCAGCGAAAAGTCGACTTCGTCCTCTAGTGGTGCCGCGAACTGCGGGTCCTCTTCCGCCAGTTTGTCGTGTTTCTTGAAGATCGAAGCCAGACGTGCGTAGTTGTACAGAATGAAGGGGGCACCTTTCGAGGAACTTTGCGTGTGCATCATCTCCAGCCGATTGCGCATATCTATTACGTGGGTCTGGCGGGTATGCAGTATGTCGACGATGGCTGCCGAACGACCGAGGCTTGCGACAAGTTTCTGTTGCTTGACGCTGTCGTGCATGCGCAAACCGTAACGATGTTGTGCGATTAGCTGCATGTCGTTTGAGCGTTGGCTGATATACTGGGCAGCATTTGTTAGGTTCTCTCCGGTCAACACAGGACCGCAGCGAATCTCCACCAGGCCAGCAACTGATGGTTTACTCTTTCCCAGGACCAGCTTAACCTGCTTCACATCAGAGTTCTGCAAAGCGTCATTATTTGTCTGCTTTTCAACCATCGTATAGCCGGCGTGGGTGTAACAATTGGCGATAACTTTCCGCAAAATGTCGGCACGGAAATCTGACAGCGAGATAAAGTCGTAGGCGTCGGTGCTTGGTGCTTCCACACAGATTTTGCTGACGACACTTCCTGTCGGTACTGGCGAGGTCCACTCTTTGGCCGCTATCGCTGCACGGTATGCTTGTTGGCGATCGAACCAAACGTGCGCTACATTGCCGGTGAAAGTAATCTTTGCGATCGGAAGGGGCCAGCCCGCGCTGGCAACTATCAAGGCGTCCGTGCCGAAGCTTATCGCTGCGCCGGTTTTGTCCTGTACCATCAGATCGCCTGATTGATCGAGATTTTTATCCAACGTTTTGATCGCGGCCGAGCAGCCGAGTCCGGTGAGGTGATCCTGTAGCAGTTTTTTAGTCTTGGCTAAAAGTCCCTCCATTTTGGTATGCGTAAATCTGGAATGACCGGAGAAATTAAAAGCGACGCGAACTGTTCAACAGGCAGCGGCGGACATAGTTTTGGAAAAGCTTGCCGCAACATGTAAACAAAGCATGACATTTGATTTCAACGGTTTTAATCAAGGTTCATGTATGCAAACAAGGTGTTTATCTACGATTATTCTCAGTGTTTCGGATTTTTTTGGGTGAACATAAGAAAAAATTGCAAACAGCTATTTTAGAAACACTAGCATCATTTATTAACATCACATCACCGCCGTTTCCTTATCATTATCAAACATCCCCTCGATCAGAAAAACAACTGGCATACCTGCATGTAGTAGCCTTGGGCGTGTGTTTCGCATCAGCTGTCAACACTACGCTGCGGAGAAGAGAAAAAAAACTGCGACCAAAAGTGTACCGAGCGGAAACGACGGGGATCCGCGAAGGAGAACATAAAGAAATTAGCCCAGAACCCGCTGCCGCAGTGGAGGAATTTCGTTAGACTTTGCGTTTCCGGTTTGCGAGCTCTGGGTGTGCGTCGAAAAGCATGCGAACGTCGAATCGGTTCCAGCGATCTGCGGGGTAATCAAGCGTGCGTTTGTGGTCTTTTCTTTTTACACACAGCATGTGATTAAGCAGCGTTCCACGAACAGGTCCTAGTTTTTGTGTGCCTCTGTGGCGAGAGAATTGTTCCTTCGCTCGAAGGCAGTGTCCGGTATAGGCGGACAGGTAATAGAGGCCGGGCTAGGTGTGCGTGAGGCTGTGGTGCGGTGTGTTGGTGTAAAACGCGATTGCAAGTGCATAATCTTTCTGGTTCCATTTCCCCACTGCGACGGGGGAAATGCACCACCGCAGTGACAATTGAAGCTTTATGAAGGGCGGTGGAATGCGCGTTCCCTTGTCCCTCCCCGTCCAGCGTAGTCCACCTTTTCCCGTGTTGCAGTGTTTCGATGACTAACCCACACCCGCTGACCACATCTTCCGGTGGATCAATTCGTGTGCTGGAGCAGTAGGTGGTAGCAGCACAAGCAGCAGCTGTATCAGGGGCCCATACCGTCCGGGCATGCGATCACAGCTCAGCAATATCCAGTCAACGCTTCTGCCGCGCGGTTCCTCCCCGACCGGTTCACCGTCCCTAACCGTCGGTTCCTTCATGCCACCACAGCGGCCACCCCGAAGAAGGGCCCAATCTGTGGGCAACTCGTCCTACGGGTCGAGTCCGGTTGTATCATCCCACACACCTCGAGGATCACTTTTTACAGCTGTAAGTATGAGCAGTGGAAGCATGGGGGGGGGAGGGGGGAGGGTTCAAGTTGACTGTCTCCGCACAAGGACACATTCTTCTTCACACCCCCCTAACCCCGCCTCGTAGGGAAAAGGAAGGAAGGAACAAAACGATGAGGTAGAAGGTTTTCTTCCTGATTGGCAACCCATCCCATACAGAGGATTGGCACAAAGGCGCTATGTCTCTGTTCAGTAGTTTTCGGGAAAATGCATGATGTGCATGTACCGGAATCTGCTCTGGGTAACCTTCCGGCAGCGGTATGATGGAACGATTGTCGTTGTCGACACAATCTAAAGCCCTTCTGATGAGGCAGTTGTTCGATGCAGCTGATAAGATAGTGTCCGGACGGTAGATACATGCTGGAGAGTAACAAATATATGTATGTCGTCATACCGCAATCGGAATAAGCTGACGAGAAGTACGAGAGGTGCTATTGTCCGCATGTGATGTTACGTCGTATGCAATATGCTCATTCGTACGGACGTGCACTAAATTAAATCCGAAACGAACAGAGAATAGACTGGATCGCTTTGGCAAGTACTCACCATTGAATGTTTGTAAACAGCACGTTCACTCAAGCCAAAATCCGACAATCTCATTTTCACCAATGTGCCTACAACGAATGTTCATGCAGAATCGGTTCTTCAATTAAAATGCATCGATTTGCACCGTCTGCAATATCTGGCTTATTATCACCCCTCAGTTCGCAGCATCACCTGGTTGGTAAAGTCGTTATCAGCATTGTGTTACTGATAAGACAACGACAAATAAATGGAACCGGATGAGGAAACAGATCGAAGTTGTTGCACTTTCTTTTTGACATGCTCACACGCCGATGCAATCTACGAAGAAATCAAACTCCAAAAAGAATATGACGTTCCATTGCCTAGCATTAGCTTATTTGTGTTGTGTTAGAAAACTGTTTTCTCGCACTTATTTCATTAAAGCACACTCCGATTCGAAACGTTCTTCGTAATCACCATACGTACCGCACAATTTACCCCGTCGAACGGGTGTTGCTATCGGTTGTAACAGTCAGCAAACACCACCCGGCACCACCGTATCGATCGGATCGCGATCCTACTCGAGGCTTATTTCACTCGTACATGGTCCGCCCTTACTATCGCAAAGTTACGCATACACTGCGACCGCGTGGTCATCCAATCTAGTCCCAAGACCGCACGAAACTGGTTGCGCTGTTCCGGCTTTTCCATCCGGGGCGTGTTTTTTATCACCTACCCCTCCACCGAACCATCTGAAACCGGCTTACCGAATTTTGTGATGTTTGTGCATTCCCCAATTCTCCCCCGATAACCCCTTCCTTACCCACCTCCTGCTCCCAAGAGATGATTAGGCAGGTCACCTGAGGCGTACGCAAATCGTCAAACGAATACTTTTACATCGGTTTGGTTCGGACAGTATGATGAGCAACTAAGGATTGTGAATGGAACCCACTCACTAACTGCAGCAACCACCCACCTCCCGCTCTCATACGCTTCTTTTCGTCCAATTTCTACCAACATGATTTCATCCAACGTTCGCTGCTATCTGCCCCGGCAGCAAGCCTGGGGATTTTAGCCCCTAACTCCAGGTGGCTTAATTTTGTTCTCCAGATAAAAGATTGCGATTGTGTGGTGTCGCGATTGCCTGGGTTGCCCTGTTGCGACATACAAGGGCTCGTTACAGAAGCTTCACAAACGGTGGCGTCAACCGGTGACGGCAGGATAGACACACTAACTTTGGCAACCTGCAGTACACACATCTGCACGCTTTCGGTCAGGAGGCGCCGTCTGCGCGGGAGAAAATGACTTCCACCACCACACGTTTTGTACTTATCTTCCGTCCATTATCGGTGATAAGCGTCGCTTCTGTCGCTTTCGGTTTCGAACCAATCATACACAGCACAGCAGTGTGCGTGTGTATGTGGGTGCTCTTATTTGAATCTCGCATCCTGGTGGCATCGGCATGCTACACGCAGAGGGGGTGTGTAAGAAAACATTTGAAGGAGAAAGGCGAAGAGAGGGACAAGGGGGGGGGAGGGAAGACCGTCTGGCGTACGCAGTGTCATAGTTGGGGTAGGGCAAAACGCACGCAAAGCTACGGGCAGAGCAGATTGGGCCGTATTCTCACCAACACTAGCCAAACACAAACCACCCCATCATCAGCAGCAGCAGCAAGAGCAGCAGCGCAACATGGGCCTGCTAAGATATCCTCCGTCACCTGCAGCAACGCACTACCACCATCTCAGCCTCTGGTCTTAGTAAGCCGGGCGCGATAGACAGAAGAGGGTTGTGTTGTAGAACCAGAAATAGCTTCACTGTGCGGTCGTTCGGTCGGCCTCGGTCAGGCTCCAACGCTCGCCACACGGGGAAAAGAGTCGTGTTTTCATGATGAGTCGTTGATCGGTGCGTGCTACAACCGAGCGTTTGCGAGCAGATGTTACCGGGGAAGTCGTGTGTGTGTGTGCTGCCAAAAAAGTAGTGTCTGCAATCTCTGGAAAGTTTGAAATTTGGGCAGCAACGTTGACCAGTACGCCTTTCGCGTTGTTACTGTGGGGAATGGGTTGAAAATTCCAAGCGGGAGAGAGGGACCAATACGTGCCATTCGGAAGAGATACGACAGAATCTAGCAAAGCTCCCGAGCTATTTTCGACGGTGAATCCCTGCTGTTGCTGCTGATTAAGTTTCCACATCATTCAACGTTAGCTTCAAATGACGAGAACCGGCATGTTAATTGACTTGGTAGGGATTGATTACAAAACTGTATGCCTCGTGTCTCGAGTGTGTCCAAAAAATACCTCTTCGATAGAAGGTGCAGGCAGGTTTTTTTTGCGAAAAACTGCTCCTTCAGTTTGAAGACTGCAAAACCAGACCATGTTCTGCGAGTCCCGAAGAGGGATTAACGTGATAACAGTGCCACTGGTTCACGCTTAATCAAATCTGTCAACTAGGCTGTGTTTATTGATTAGCTTTAACAGTGCAATGCTCGCTGTGTGTGCTTCATTTACTAATAAAATGTTTCGTTGTTTTTCCCCCTTTTTCTATGGTTGCATCATCGTCACTGCTGTGTGTTCGTAACGCGGTGATGATAATTAACCGACCCCGGTACACACGCACACACTCGACCAGAACGAGGAAGATGTCTGCCACGTACGTATCAAGGTGCTGGCGGCGAGGGGGTTGGCGAAAAAGGACATCTTCGGGTACAGCGATCCGTACGTGAAAATCGAACAAAACACTATCACCGGCGATGTGAACGTGGACCACATGGTGACGAAGACGAAGCGTAGGGTAGGTGTCAGTACGTCCCAGCACCAGAGTACCAGCGTCCGCGTTCACTAACTTATCCTTCGTTTCGTCCGTTCCCCGCAGACGCTGAACCCGGTGTGGAACGAAGAGTTTGTGTTTCGAGTCAAACCGAACGAACACAAGCTGGTGTTCCAGGTGTTCGACGAAAATCGTCTGACACGCGACAGCTTCATGGGACTGGTCGATCTGACGCTGATCAACCTACCGCACGAAGCCGAGGGCCGTACGCTCGCACCGCAACGCTACACACTGCGAGCCAAGCGCCAGTCCAGCTTGCGCGTCGGCACGAAGGTGCGCGGTACGCTCGAACTGTATCACGCCATCATGCGCGATGACGATCCGGCCATCGGAAGCACGCGGTCACTGTCGACGGCGGGATCGGCCGTCAGCGTCGGCGTCGGCACCAGTAGCACGTCTGCCACGGGCACACCGCTGGCGGCGCATCGCAACGCAGGGCTGTATCCGCAGCAGCAGCTGCCGGTCAATCATCCGCAGCACCCACAGTACCGCCTGCAGCATCCGCTGCCACCGTTGCCGCAGCCGGACCCGCTGCCGCCGGGCTGGGAAGTACGGCAGGATCCGGTCGGCAGGATGTACTACGTGAATCATGTGGCCCGCACCACGCAGTGGGAGCGTCCCAGCATCGTTCCGGCACAGCCGGGACTGAACGAAATGGTCGCCGCATTCCAGCGACGGTTCCACATCAGCAACGATCCGGACAATGGAGGCAGCGGTAGCAACAATACGAGCATGGTACGTAATGTCCTTTCGCTTGATGATGAGGTGTGCCGTGGGTGTGTGAGTGTTTTTTTTTTGGTTTTGCTCAGGAGTTATGTTTACATCCGTTTTTGGATGTTTTTTGCATTTCACCACGAAGCGTTATATTGTTGCAACCATAAATGTCCTCTCCACTGTGTCAATATTGTTCTTCGTTGGAAATATTTGCCGGATAATATGAAATGGTTTTTCATCTATTGGAATCGAATTTATCTCTGTGGGTGTCAACTCAAATACTAAGGGATTAAATGAGTCACTTGCTGCGGTAAATGCTAAGCATGACGCAAAAAATGTTTCTGTGTGAGAGAGTTGCTTATCGCTCTGATTTCTTCTGTTTCTGTTAGAAAAAGATTTTAAATTTACATTGGCCTAGCTGAAATAAAGAGACATTTTTATTTCGTTTGTCTTGCTTTCGACAAGGATTGAAAGATTCATATTTGCAACAAATCGCTGTAAAATTGTAAATCTTATGAAAATCTCAAATGTTACCGGTGTTAATGTTTGATTTTTGCGAATCCTTTACCAATCTTACCGTCCACCATCATAATTTGGATCCAAAACGGGCCGCCCTCTCACCTCATTTTACTTGGTCTTCCCGCTTATTTACTACCTTCCCCCCATTCAAGGCCGATACTGTCAGTATTACTTCGGAAATTGGCGAAGGGGGCGGTGGTGCCATCTCTTCCCCAGTGCTGTCTCCTACATCGCCATCGACTAGCGGCGCAGGTGTGGGTGCGGCCAACACACCACGTGGTGATGCTGCCGCTGAAGCGACCGCCGGTTTGTCTCCCTCGCCATCGAGCACTTCGATTGCCAGCAGTGGAACTGGTGGTACAATTCGTCCCACCCGCCCAGCACCGCCACCACCACCATCAACACCGGGAGCGACAGCTTCGACCACGTCCTCAGCCTGTGCTAGTCCCGCCGGTACGCCTGTAGCCGGCCAACGACGCCGAACGTCCCAGGGTAGCAGTGAAACGGGCGACGAACCTCGGGCTTCTTCCTCCTCGCCCGTAGCAACAGCAACCGGGACGACGAACGAGGACACAAATGAAACCGTTTCCGTCAATGGGGACGCCGACGCCGTGAGCACCGCCAGTAATGCTCGGGAGGTTTGTTTGTTGCTTGTTCTTTTCTCCACCCTTTGGCGCTTGGTGTACGTGCGAGCGCGAACGGCCTGCTCGCGCGAGTGTTTGTGACTTGTTGCAACTGTAACTCGCCGCCCGGCTGGCAATGAGCCGTTTTGTAACCTTCAACGTAATCTGTACCACCGTGTCGTGTTAACGTTAAGCGCAAAACGCTACGCTACTGGCTAGATGCTGCTTAATCTTGCGATGAAAAGAATTTTTATCGTTGGAATATTAACAATTGCACGGCGATCGGGATGGAATTGGCATACAGATTTCACCAATGATTGAGGAGCATTCTAACACTTTAGCACACTAACAACTATCCCAAATGATCCTAATCCTAATCTAAAAATAACCCATTCCTGCTGTCCTTAAAACTGTTTTGATAATGGTGCAAGGGACCTTGGTGACGGTCTTTCTTCCACTTCGTGCAACTCTTCCTAGTTTAATGTGTTTTTGTATTTTGATTTATTTATCATTTTCGTGGGTTTTTTCGTTTCTGCATCGTAATCCTCTATAACATTCCACTCACGCATCACAAATTGTTGAGTATCATTTTAATGTTTTTCTATCCTATATAGCGTAGCGCTAGCATGATTGGAAATGAGGGAACAGTGAACGTTTGATTTTTGTGTCGTAGTTTAACCTTCATGTCACTCTCCGTTTCGCTCCAGATCAGCGAGACTGCAGCAACGACGTCTTCCAGCGCCGCCACGACCCCCGTACCGGTCCGTGCGGACTCGACACTGACCTCTCCGAGCCATCCGTCGTCTCCGGCACCGGCAACGCCCACCAATGTGCCGAACGCTGCCGGTCTTCCAGCCGGCTGGGCGGTACAGATGGCAGCCAATGGGCGCCTGTTCTTCATCGATCACACTAACAAAACCACCTCCTGGGTGGATCCCCGCACGGGGCTCGCCAGCCCGATACCGAGTAGCGACAGTGCCGGCGGCGGCGCTGGTGGCGCCGGTGCAGCCAACGGACGGGGCAGTGGGGGCCGCGGAGGCACCGGGGACGCCCGTTCGTCTGACGACAACCTCGGCCCGCTGCCGGAAGGATGGGAGGAGCGTGTGCACAGTGACGGGCGGACGTTCTTCATCGACCACAATACGCGCACGACCCAGTGGGACGACCCGCGACTGTCAAATCCAAAGATCGCTGGCCAGGCCGTACCGTACTCGCGCGACTACAAGCAGAAGTACGAGTACTTCAAGGGTCAGCTGCAGAAGCCGAGCAACGTGCCAAACAAGATCGACATCAAGGTGCGGCGCTCGTCGATCCTGGAGGATTCGTATCGCGTGATCAACTCCGTCACCCGGCTCGATCTGCTCAAGACGAAGCTGTGGGTCGAGTTCGAGGGCGAAACCGGGCTGGACTACGGTGGGTTGGCGCGTGAATGGTTTTACCTACTGTCGAAGGAGATGTTCAACCCGTACTACGGGCTGTTCGAGTACTCGGCGATGGATAACTACACACTGCAGATCAACCCGAACAGTGGACTGTGCAACGAGGAGCATCTGAACTACTTCCGGTAAGCATCGTCATGCTGCTGCATGATTGTGTCGGTGGTTGGCTGGCGAAAATCGGGGCTTCAATCGAATGTTTCATTCCTTCCAGATTCATTGGACGCATCGCCGGTATGGCCATCTATCATGGCAAACTGCTCGACGCGTTCTTCATACGGCCGTTCTACAAGATGATGCTGCAGAAGCCGATCGACTTAAAGGACATGGAGGCGGTCGACACCGAGTACTACAACTCGCTGCTGTACATCAAGGAGAACGATCCGAGCCCGCTCATGCTGACGTTCAGCGTGGACGAGGAAAGCTTCGGCACGACCAACCAGCGCGAGTTGAAACCGGACGGCGCCGATCTGGAGGTGTCGAACGACAACAAAGACGAGTACATCCGGCTCGTCATCGATTGGCGGTTCGAGGCACGCGTTAAGGACCAGATGCAGGCGTTCCTGGAGGGTGTCGGGTCGCTCGTGCCGCTGCATTTGTTGAAAATCTTCGATGAGAACGAGCTGGAGCTGCTGATGTGCGGCATCCAGAGCATCGACGTGAACGACTGGAAGAAGAACACCATGTACAAGGGCGATTACTACGCGAATCACGCCGTGGTGCAGTGGTTCTGGCGCGCGGTGCTTTCGTTCAACAACGAGATGCGCGCACGGTTGCTGCAGTTCGTGACCGGCACGTCGCGCGTGCCGATGAATGGGTTCAAGGAGCTGTACGGGTCGAACGGCCCGCAGCTGTTCACGATCGAGAAGTGGGGAACGGTGAACAATTTCCCGCGCGCGCACACCTGGTGAGGAACATTACCGTGTTGTTGCTCTGGTAGCTTTGGGCAGCCGATTGCACAGCAGCCTAATCCCCGATTTTGCTCTCTTCCATTTCTAGCTTCAACCGACTAGACCTGCCTCCGTACGAAAGCTACGCACAGCTTAAGGACAAACTGATCAGCGCGATCGAAGGCAGCCAAGGATTTGCAGGTGTCGATTAGAGTGTGCGTTCGTACAACAATGTGCAACAACGTGTTTCTCCTTGCATTTAGCCACTTTTTAACGACGGGCGTTGTTGTTGTTGTTTTGAGAGGAACAACAGGTTTTAATTGTTGGGAACGTTGCTTGCAATACCCAAGTAGTAGATGGCCATTGATCAGGCTTAAAGCATTAGAGAAAAATGCCTCAAGTTGCATGCAAATTTCATGGAGAAGTTTTTATTTAGTTACTTCGTGTTGGTAGTATTGGAAGAGACGCTCTTACATTCCATTGCGAAAGGATAGCGTGAGGTAGACATGAAATTGATTAAATGAAGAAAAAGTAACGAATATTTAGGCAAAGGTATAGCGCAAATGTACGCTTGAACGTGGATAATATGTTGGAATTAGCAGCGAGCGGCTATTTTTATGAGCATGTTATTCTACTGGGAATTGATAGCAGGCCTGGAATGAAATGTAAGGACATTTCCGATTTGTATGTTTTTAGAACGTTTGTGCCTTCAAATGCGTTATATCTTCCCTGTCTTTTGTTTACATTTTCGAATTAAACGTGCACTGGTTTGTGATGAAACAGGTTGTAATTACACCCCTCCACATTGGACGTGTATTTGTCAATGCTTCAAACATTCATTGTACAATGAATTTGTTCTACTCCCAGCGTGTAGGAAACAACCGAATGTCTAGGTTTTAACGCCGCACTTGTACACACTTCCAGTCGTACGTACATCACACGCACACACCAAAAATATTAAAACAGGATCGTTACTAAATTAAGCGAATACAGCTAGCAGTCAGGGAAAATGCGACTGTTAACCGATGCTGACGACGGGATAAGACGCGCTATTTATGTGAAACCCCTACTACACATCTGCGCAGCGCATCCACAGTTTTAAATGGAATTACTGTTACTTATGAATGCTAATGTCTACGAACGTCTGCGGCAGTAGGATTGAGTTACTGTAAGAGATTATCGAGGGAGGCGTACACTATACGCACAATGTGAAACGTGATTATGATGCTATTTAGAATAACGTGATGGACTCAACGCCCCATCAGATGACGGAGGCCAAAAGTTGCAAAATCCCGCCCGATTACAGGTAGCATCGATAGCCACATTTATCCCTACTGCGTATAGTAGAACTATCAGCGTTAAAAAGTTACGATGATTATGTAGATTTAGACGCGTTTAGATAGAACGACACGAATGTCGTAAGCAATTTATTTGCACCATTGGAATATATTTTTCTTATGCGATGAAAATGGGCGATGAAAAGAGAATCAACATGGAATTATAACACAAACAGAAAATATGCACTTAGGTATATTGCAAAGGAAATGGAAACATACAACATACAAAAGTGATGCTAGTTGTAATATTTGGTAAAAAAAAACGTAATAAAAGCATTACAAGTCAGTTGCTGGAATTGAAGCAAACGTATGCTGTGAAAGTCGGATATTGATATGGTGAAAGAAATACCCAACACTGTTGCCAATTGATCCTATTGATGTTTAAAGATCGCCCTAATGAATTTTGTATTGAGTGGTGTATTGTTATTGCGGTCTATTGTTATTGAGGTGTACTGTTGTTGCATTGGCCTATAGAGACCTTGAGCCTTTTCGGTTTCTTTCGTGTCCTGCCGTGCGCCTATTACATCGTCCACCACTGTCTGAGCTGTCACTTTCCTTTCCCAGTCCAGAAATTGTCAACACAGCAGGCAATCTGTCTTGTGTGGTCTGCAACAAAGCCGGAAGAAGACAAATTCTCTAAATAATTTAAGCAATAAACAATAGCAGTTAACACGCATAAAATGAAATATTCTCACCTGCTCCTAATGTGCCTGGCCGGGTTGGCACTGGCCGAGAGCGTCAGTGCGGAAGGCAAGTTGAAGATAGGCGTGAAGAAGCGCGTGGAAAACTGTTCTGTGCGTACGAAGAAGGGGGATCTAGTGCATATGCACTACACGGTAGGTGACTCGTTCGCTAGTATTTGTTCTCATCCGCCTCACACGGTTGAACTGCATCCCTCTTCATAATACCTTCCCAGGGAACGCTTGAGGACGGGACCGAATTCGACAGCAGCATTCCGCGCGGCAATCCGCTCTCATTCACGCTCGGCATGGGCCAGGTGATCAAGGGCTGGGACCAGGGCCTGCTCGGTATGTGTGAGGGCGAAAAACGGAAGCTGATCATTCCCCCGGAACTAGGCTACGGTGACCGTGGAGCTGGCGAAAAAATTCCACCCAACTCGGTGCTCATCTTCGAAGTGGAACTGATGAAAATTGAACGCAAGAGCGAATTGTAATCGTATGATACGCTTGTGTTCGGTTTGAAGTGATAATAAATTCTGCAGAATTTCATAAATCCAGAACAACGAATTATTAACTTTGTTTATTTAGGTCCGTGTGATAGTTGATTCGTGGTATGGAGGGTTTGAAATGATCGTCAATGTACAGAAAAATACGTTCTTTAAATGATTATTATTGTTAATATTATTATCTCTACCATACGCATATATGCTAGTACTTCTTGATCGCTTTTCTTATTAGTGCTAATCGCTGTTTGTGAGCTTCGGTTACGGTCGCTCGTTTGTAGGGTCTCAACTCATCCGTACCGAAGCCTGGAATCCACATGTTCCAGTTGCGTTCTGGAAAGAAGTACATAAGCACTCAAAATTAGTACCACTGGACATCTGCCAGGTTTGGCTACCACACGCACCTAGATGTAGTTGAACATCGCGCACTTCCACCTTGGGAACCTTACGATGTTTAGCCAGCAAGCAAGAGGCGTTTACTGTGTTCTCCACAAAATCATCCGCAATTTGCAGCAACAGTTCTTCCACCTCTTCGTCCAGTTGCTCAGTGGGATCAATCTCTCGAACCAATTCCTGAAGGCGCGGTTTGGTAAGCAGCTGCGTGGTACTGTCCGCCCCGCTGCCTCCAGCGGCGGATGAAGAACCTGTGGCAGAACCTCCGCTGGAAGAATTTTTCGAGCCACCAGCCCCGATGACGCTAGCTGTTGCTCCCGACGCTGGACTGCTTTGGGAAGGCGAAGCCATGCTGCGTTCAGTTCGTTGTGAGCTTAGCTGTTCGGAAAAGGATTTGTGGTGAAGTTAAACAGCGAACCACATATGAGCAAAGAAACGTTTCCCCGACAGCCTGTTCGGTGAACTTCCCTTCATTGGGTTACTTATGGACTTATAGATACGATTTCTAACAAAGTGTATCGTTACAAGCAAAACGCTATTTAAAAATCGTTCAAAACTGAACAAGAACTTACGGCACGACACGAGAGATGAGCTGTTTGTTGAATTGTTGTTTGGTTTGTTTTCGGAATATGCAAGCTTGCTCTACTGACAGCGGACGTCAGTAGATGATTCAAGGTCTTTAAAAGACTAAAGGCAAGGTTGATATATACTGCAGATCGCTTCGTATAGAACGAATTGACACGAAATGCCGCAAACATATTGTTTTGATCAGCACACACGGATTTGTTCCGGTTAATCTCAGCGAAATTCATAGTATATGCTTTTTTAGCATTGGTTCACGCATTCTGAATATGGGGCTGGCATTGCAATAGTGTTTTTCCGTCATTTGAGAAAAATACCCAGAGCTAGTCCAGTCTTCACCTTGGTCCACTGTACGCACCCTGGTTGGAACGTGTGAACTCCAGCCCAAGTTAAGCTGCGTAATCGTTCCAGCGACCTGTTCCGTCAATTAATATTACGTATCAACTCGAGCTCTCGGCTGATTCGTTCGCAAAGAACAACATCATTTCCTTAGAAACACAAGATCGCAGAGCAGCACACGGTTTGCTAGGCTTATCATCCTTGTCAACAAGAGCGTTGCAAACAGGTGGTTGGTTGGCTCTTTCCAGGCGCGAGTTTGACGTAATCAAGGTTGCAGAAGTGTAGTTTCTTTGCGCTGCTAATTACTGAAAAACTTTGCAGGAAAATGTCGTTTTTACGAACTTTCGGTAATGTTCTGATCAGGCAAACATCTTTTGCACGGTCCGCTAGGCCGATAGGCTCAGTAAAGGTGAGTAAAATTGCTAATTGAAACGCATCGGTAAACATTTATTGGTCCGCAACAATATCGTTTTTCCGCAGTGCCTTTCGTCTGATACTGCAACGCAGCAGCAGCAGAGTTCTGGGAATGGAACGCAGCACGCTAAATTTCCTGGCGCACTGGAGGCTTCCTTCGTGACGTCCCCGAAGCTGGCGCTTCCGGAAAGCATCGAACCGATTCCGATCTATCGCGTGATGAACAGCGAAGGTGTGATCGACGATCCGTCGCAGGAACCGAAACTCGATCAGGCGACCATAAAGAAGATGTTCCGCGATATGGTGCTGCTCAACACTATGGACAAGATTCTGTACGAATCCCAGCGCCAGGGGCGTATCTCGTTCTACATGACCAACTTTGGCGAGGAAGCGAGCCATATCGGTAGTGCTGCTGCGCTCAGCCCGGAAGACTGGGTGTACGGACAGTACCGTGAGGCGGGTGTGTTAGTGTGGCGTGGCTTCACCATATCGGACTTTATCAACCAGTGCTACGGAAACGCAGAGGATCTCGGCAAGGGTCGTCAGATGCCGGTGCACTACGGCTCGCGGAAGCTCAACTTTGTCACCATCTCCTCTCCGCTTGGTACCCAAATTCCACAGGCGGCAGGAGCGGCCTACGCGTTCAAGCTGCAACCTAACAACCAGCGCTGTGTAATCACCTATTTCGGCGAGGGTGCCGCTTCCGAGGGCGATACTCATGCCGCGTTCAACTTTGCGGCCACTCTCGACAGTCCGGTGATATTCTTCTGCCGGAATAATGGATTCGCTATTTCTACGCCCTCGAGGGAACAGTACCGGGGGGATGGCATAGCAGGACGGGCTGCCGGTTACGGTATGGCTGCGTTGCGGTTCGATGGCACCGACGTCTTCGCTACGTACAACGCTACCAAGCTTGCGCGTGAGTATGTCCTCCGCGAGAACAAACCGATCATCCTGGAGGCGATGGCGTACCGCATCGGGCATCATTCCACGTCGGATGATAGCACGGCTTACCGACCAGCCGAAGAGCTCGAGATTTGGAATACGGTCGAGCATCCGATCACAAAGCTGAAACACTATATGCTGCAGCGCGGATGGTTCGACGAAAAAGAGGAGAACGAATTCGTCAAGTCTGTCCGCAAGCAGGTGCTCGCGCAGATTAATCAATCCGAGCGCATCCCGAAGCCGGACTGGCGTGAATTGTTCCAGGATGTGTACGCGGAGATGCCAACGCATCTGAAGGACCAGATGCGCTCGATGGAAGAGCACGTGGCACAGCACCGGGAGCATTATCCACTGAAGGATTTCAAACAGTGACCGACGTTGCGGTCTATGTGATGGGGCCGGTGTGTTGTCTTCCAATTTTTGAAACAACGTTCCTCAAAGTGCATTTACTAGCTGTAGAAAACATCCGCTATCGATGCTGTTAATTTTTCGGACAGACCAGACAAAACAAAACGATTTTTTCCAAGCAGAGCGCGCTATCACGTGCCTTGATTATAGCTGCAATCAAATATACATATATATTTTTACTCTAATGGTGTTGTACTGAAGAAAGTGTGCGGTTTAGCGACGAATTGAGAAATCTTTAAATGAATAGGTGCTTATTTCTATTGGCACACTAAACACCGCCTTGTCGATTCGGCTCGATGGGCTACCCTTCGTCTGTAGCCAATATTTCCTGTAATATTTGATAGAACATTTAAATTATCAAGCGACGGTCGACCTAGGTGGTGCTTGATAAACCTACATTTCGTTGAAGGATTTTTCTTCCCCCTCGAGTTGTCCCTTTACGGAACCATCGCGAGTGTTCATGCACCAGCCGCGCATTCCTAAACCTACAGCCTGCTTTTGTGTGTACTGCAAAAACAGATGCACCGACCAGATTAAAATAACACCATAGCCAGGTGTTGAAAAATCTAGTTCCGTAAACGTACCTTGCGGAAGAACACTCCTGAAAATAATACACGCACCCCATTAGTTTCCCCTGTAGAATCTGGGTTTACATTTAACTAACCTTGTACTATACCAAACACTTCAAAATCGCACGCCAACAATTTGGTCGACATCTTTGGCTCAGTTGTGGTTTCGATTCGTACGGAGCTCGCTTCTTGTGCACCGGATGTATCACCTTTCGCAATTGGGAACCAGTTACGGCTGATTTCGGTAGAGCAAGTCACTATTCCATTTGCCGGACACCTGGTAGCTATGATTACGGCGAAGGATATGAAAATAAACAACAAATCATCTGCTATCGTCGTCATAGTTGTCGCTGTGTTGATAAACATCAGGGTATCTTAATCCTTGTCTTTATTTGTTTGCAATATAACTTATTTTATACGAATGTATAATCCTACATGATTAAAAAAAACTCGAAATTTATACAAATAGACGTTTGCAAAAATAAAAATTTTGAAATATAGAAACAGATGTTGGTGAAAATATCGATAATCTTGAAAAACATATACAAACCTCGGTTTCTTTTTGGTACGCTCGTCAATCTTCCTGGCTGTCATTTTTTATTTGATTTTTCATTGTTTACTTATTTTAACTTTCGCGCCAAACGGACACGCACGTCTTTCGTTCTTGCGATTGTAAAAGGGATAAAAAACCTTTATTGTTTCTGGTAGGGGCGCATCATTGCATTTTATTAATCGAATCGTATCCTACGATTTGATTTACATCAGAAAGTTAAGATCCAGTACAACCATCGTTCGCTGACTCACACATTCTCTGTTACTTTTAGCGCGTTGGCCGAACACAGCGTAGTTTATGTGAAAGTTTAGTTATCCCATAATTTGGAGTGTAGCTAATCATAAAACAACGACGCGTAAGTACCTAGGAACTATACATTGATCACAGCAAACAAGTTTCTTAGCAGCTCCGGTTGTTTTTAGTGGCGCGATTGCAACCGGATTTCACCAAGGAAAATAATACACCGCTTCATAGCAATGCCTGTGCTCAAGCGCCAGATGCAGGAGAAGGATGCTAAACCAGCCAAACCACTCAAGGACAATGAAGAGGTGTTTTTCTGCCAGCAGACGCGTGAGATATTCAGCAATTATGATGATTTTTTCCATCACGTCATGATTTTGTCGGCTTCCGTGTGGAGCTGTTCTATGACGGGACGCACTAACTTAACGTACGCGGAAGCTCGGGCAAGTGAAAAATCTGCATGTAGGGTGAAAAGGATCCCCGATGCACTAAAGGGTCCATTGCTACTGATCGCATCGCATACCAAGCGTTCGTCGATCATCGAGCTAGCGGGGGATGTTTGCGGCTATATGAAAGATGTGTTCTTTAAGGGCGAAACGGTGTACACAAAAACGGGAGACGCAGAACCGTCACGTAAGGCCAAGATCATACGCGTGGAGCACGATGGACCGCCGACCGACCAACGACCGGACCGGCTTATCTATCACGTCGAGAGCTACGACAACGAGGTACCGGCAATGTACTCTGTGACAGGTGCTGCCATTTCGCGAGAGCGCAACTCGTCCATGAAAACATGTAAACTCTTTTTAAAGCTGCACGTCGAACTCGGACCAGAACATGTGCTGTGCGTAAAGAAAAAGTCCCTGGAACTGTACGTTACATCCAAAAACTGCACTGACGAGAAAGTGTTCTATGGACAGATGCCCAGTTTTGAAATGTCGAAAGGAATCGCTCCGAAGGAATCTATCGCAAAATCGAGTTTCGGCGACAAAAAACAACAAGGCATTGCTAAGTATTTGGAAAAGTCCATTGTAGAGAGCAAAAATGACGCAGAAACGAAGCAAAAGCAGGAAGAGATGAAAAAGATGGAGCAGGAACAACGGAAGAAAGAAAAAGAACTCCTCAAACTACAAGCTACGCTGGTGCTGCAACATTTCAGCACGATCAGAGAAGACCAGGAGTTGACGGATCAGCGCGTCATTCCAGCGGCACGTCCTGTACGGTCATTGATCGGGTTAGAACAATTCGCGGACTTTGTTTTCATTTTGGAGTTTCTGAACTCGTTCGGCAATTTCATTTCCATCGAATCAAATTTCCCGAACGGTGTAACGCTTGATGTGCTCGAGCGGGCCCTACTGCTGCGAGAGATTAATGGACCTCTGAGTGACATTCTGAAACTGCTATTAAGCGCACTATTTGTTCAGCATTGCGAGGAATCCAGCGAAGATGAGCAAAACTTACAGTTGAAGTATTTTCCCGCGCAACTGAACGATCTGCCCATCAATTCGACGAATCTTTCGGAGCTGCTTCGGTGGTATTTTGTGTCTTTCGAACAATCAACCAACCTAGACGATCCTTGCTTGCGATTGCTGCAAGATCATCCCCACATAATGAGCTCCTTGACGTTCAACTCCGTGTATCAGCTGGCAATTGACGACGTGATCCACATTATTTGTGCCCTTATTCATAAACTTCTTGTTAGCAGCGAAGTGCTTACGCGGGTGGAAAAGGCAAGAGAGTTGCATGCCCAGTACGTGTCCAACTATTCCAAGCAGCGGCGTTTGACGGACAGTATGACCATGCTGAAACGTTCGAAACAAAAGCAAATGGAAAGTAAGCTGGAATCTTTCAAGAAGACCACCAAGGCGATCGATAAGGTGGAGCACTTCCGCAATGAGCTGGAGAAAACGCTGCACGATACGCTGCAAGAGATCGAAATTATCAAGCAGCAACAACTGACACCGCTACAAGACGAACTGGAAATGATGGATACAAATGAATGCTATCTCAATCACATCTATCTGGGTATGGATCGTGGCTTTCGTAAGTACTATCGGTTCCATTCGCTCCCGGGACTGTTCGTCGAAAATGACGGAACTTCCATCGGTGGTTGCACGGATCGAGTGACAAGGAATATTGTCGGCCTGGCCCAGTGTGACGCGGTATTGCGAAACGAATTTATTACTAACGCGGTTATGAATGGAGGTGGGGGTAATAATTTGCTCAAGACAGACGATATGAACGGAAACGGACTAACGCATGATGAGGAAGCTTGCGAGCAGTTGCTGGTGCGTGGCATTGCCGGGTTAGAAAAGCGTAAGCTGCAGAGCAATCTCTTTTCTATGGCTATGACGAACCCATCTTCACGAGAGGAAGTTGATCCCATGGCGCCAGAGGAATCGGCTGCTGATTTGAAAAACATGCCAGAAGCAGTTCCCACCAACCAGGACCTGTTTATGTGTACTGGCAATGCAGAGAGCTGTTCTGTTCATGTTCCGCATTCTCCCAAAACAATAACATGGGGATACTATGCTACGGCAACGGAGCTAGATGCCTTCATTGGAAGCCTCAATCAACGGGGGATACGTGAAAACAAGCTTCGAGAATCACTAGAGTGTGTCCGTGATATGATGGCAGAGCGCATGGAGCAGTGCCCTATCAAGAAGTTGTCGATCACGGAGGATAACCGGACCATACTTTTGTCCAACCTTGTAAATGCACAGCGGAAGCAATATAAACAAGTCAACTTTTCATTCCAGCCTGGTACGGAACCGAACGAGATACTAGAGGTATTGTTTTGCGAAAAACTGCTCATCCTGGAGGCAAATATAGAACGCGGTCAATTGGGTACACTCAACGTATACGATAAGAACCAGTGGCGTAATGCAATCGCGGAACGTTCGTACGATTCGCAAACGAACGACCAGCTGCAGTGGGGACCGAGGCGCTTTGTTAAAAGAACGGAGTTCTATAAACAATTCAGAAATGCATCATTTACTTTAACAAAAGGAAAGGCTGAAGATTCTGACATGGAAGACGTTGAGGATAAACAGTCAGCAACAGCGGAGAGCATCCCGTGCGAGGGAATGCCAGATCAAGCTGTGGTTGGTAGTCTGCATGCTACGATCCATTCGTTAGCGACCGCTTTGTTACAGGTAGAGCAAAGTATCGAAACAAAGTTTTTGCGTTATCCATTTGGACCGCGTGACGCGCTGAGGGACCGCAACAAGATTATCGACGGTCTATACGAAGGACAGAAGCGCTTGTTGCACTGGGAAGACGCGCTGATGCGTGCGACTTCCTTTTCGCAGCTGTTTCTATGTTATGACATTCTCAACGATGGAATCATGCGGCAGCGATCGGTCGAGCGCTCCGCTTGCATTGTTTGCCGAAAAAAGAATAATGCTGAGCTGATTCTTCTGTGTGACGAATGTAACCGTCCTTACCACACGTACTGCCTCACACGGAAGCTAAGCAGAGTACCAAAGGATGATTGGTTTTGTCCGCAATGCTTGAAGCAGAAAAGGAAGAGGAAAAAGGAGGCAGCGGTGGAGCTGGAAGACGCTTCGTCGAACGATGCGCAAGAGGATAAAACACCGCAACCTCCACGTGCGAAACGCGCTCGTATATCCGCAACGAAGCAAAGGCACAGCGAGGAAATGCCAACTTCAAAGCGAAATTCTCGTACCAGCACCGGTCGCCGATCGTTGAGATTTTCATTGCGCATTGCTGAAGCAGACATGCAGGAGAAATGATTTGGAAATGCAAAAAAAAAACAAGATCGAAATAAGCGGCCTAGCATATGTTTTTGAGCGATCCTTTGGCGCAGTAACATACGCGGTTTAAGACATCATACATTGTGGGATCGAATACTATCCCGGCAAGCAGAGAAAGACTATCGTGGTTGAAGAATGAATACGAAGCAGATGAATGGATCTAACAGAAGGAGAATGGTACAGTTTTTTTTTGTAATTTTTTTTTTATTCTACATTTATCTACGGTAACAATTTATTTCGTTATACAAAACAAAACTAAATACAGAAATCAGTTTGACGAAAGCGGCATTGAATGGTACTCTACTTTATTCGATTTTATCTGCAAACTATTGAATTGGTAACCGTATAGGCAACATTGTGGAAGATTTGTATGTTCCTAGACACTGAAATATTTTACTGAAATTTAATTACAAACTGTTCACACCTATGTTTTGAAGTGAAAATAATCATTTCTATTCGAACTACGTATGTTTTGTACGATTTCCGTTGATTTTTATCGAAATATATCACATCATATTTTGCGAACTTGAACCATAAGCAGGACCATTTCAAGTTTACGGAAAAGGTAGTATAGATAACATGGTAACTATTCAAACCTTCAACTAACAAACCTTATGCGAAGCTGTGAGGAAGTTAGTTTTGATATTGTTTGATCACGTATTGTTTGATTAACGATCATACAACGGATAACACAATTCCGCCTGTCGCATGTTGATATCAGAAGGATTGAAACCCGCTTCAACCGGAACTCAACTCTTGAACAGGGCAGTGTAAATAACGAAACCACCCCTTGTGGTGTCTGTCAGTGGCCCTGACACCCCTAAAAAGGTACGCAAGCAAAAATACACACACGGTAGGTTGTTTTGGGGGTACAGAATCCGCGTTTAGAAGAAACTGCAGGAAACGTGGGGGTGTGCGTGTGTTTGTGAGTGGTGTGTTAGTGGGTAGAGTACACCTGTCAAAAGCGTGAAAGAAATCAGCGAAGCAATCCGCCAACTACGACGATAACGTCGAACAATAACAACAACAGCAGTACAGGTAGCAGCAGCAGCCACAGAACCAACACAACAACCGCTCGAAGCACGGTGGTGGGAGGAGGGAGGTTGCAGCAAAGGTGAACGAGAAGCAGAAGAAAGAAAAGTGAAACGATAATCCCCTTGAAAAGAGAAAGTATCCGTGTGGGTTGCAACACCCCGTCGCTGCTGAGGGAGGAAGTGTCTTCCTTGTGGAACATCGCTGCCGTCGTCGTCGTGCAGGCAGGCAGCAGGATCTTGCCATGACCCTTGGGGTTGTGTACTGTTTCTTTTAGCTGGGTGTCTCGCATAAGGTCGTACGCACTTTCTTCCAAGGCGACTTGGAGTGCACGAGTACCGATATCGCACCATCGTGACTGGCACGGAAGGAAGATAGTGCAGTGCGCGGATTAATCAATCGACCAAGTGTTATTCGTCCTAGTCCCGATTCCAAAAGTAAATCTTAGTATCGTGCATCGTTTCGAAATACGGCCCACCTCCTCTTCAACATCATCATCTTACGTGACACAGATCGTGGTGTTGTTGTTGTTGTTGGTGTTGTTGTTTTTCTTTCGTATTTCGTGTTTTATTTTATGCGTCGCGCGTAACCGTATCGACGGAGAGTGTCCGTGCAACCGAAACCCGAACGACAAGGTGAAAAAAGAAAAAAAGAATACGTAAATAAACCAGCGTAACGTCAAAACGCGCTCCGTCGCCGTATCGGTCCGTGTGCGCTTGATAGCAGAGCCAGCAGGCAAGCAAAGCCGTAAGTGATAAGACCCAGGTTCAACGGTAATGAAACCCAAGTACGAGCGTCGGGTGTGCTTCTGCTGTGGTTTGCTGTGATCGGTTCTGAAGAAAATGTGTGTCGTTGTTCGCTGTGGCAGTACCGGCAGTGTATCGTGCTCGTCGTTGGTGTAAAGGGAGGGGTACCTTCTGCTTGACGTTTGCATTGTTGCTCGATCCGATTCCACTACCATCCCGAGTGGCCGTGTGGCCGCGTAAAAACAACATCCCACCGTAGGCCAAACGGAAAGCCAAACGGGCCCTGCGCGTGCGGGTTCGAAGCAGGGTGGAGAAGCTGGGTGAACTGTATCTGGGTCATCTGGTGGGCATACTGTTAGCACTACTCGTCAACTTGGAGGAAGCGAGCCGGCTTTGGTCGAAGATACGGAGAAAAATGGACGGCAGTAGTGGAGGAGGTGGAGGCGGTGCGAACAGTGGCCCACCGAGTGCGGCCCATCCGTCCGCGTCCTGCCTGATGGCGACCGATGCCGACGTTGCGTACCTGGCCGGCTATCCGGAGTATCCCTCCCGGCACGGTCTGGCAAGCAATCGTGTGGGCAGCACCACCACCCCCACCACAGCGAATGGGATCACCAGTACCGGGCGATGGGAAACAATGACGGCCGGCAGCACCGTGCCACGGAAGAAAAGCTGGTCCGAGCTGAAAAGCATCGTGAACGAAACGCGCCGCCAAATGGCCACAACGATGGCCGCGTCCTTCCCCATGAGCGTCAACTTTCGCACGCTGTCGGACGGGCGGACCCGGGTGTACTTTCTGAGCCCACCGCCGGCCAACGGTTGGGATACGATACTGTTCTACGTGGACGTTCCACCGGCGACCGACACCCGGGAGGGCGGTAATGACGACGATAACGACAACGACGACACCGACAAGGACACGGGCAACGACGGTGAGGACAGCGATGAGATCGACGAGGAAGAACGCCGATCTGGCCGGCGGCTCAAGCGTCATCTCGAGTGGCACCAGCTGCTCGAATCCGTGTTGGGCCACCTGTCGACGACCAATTCCCGCGAGGTGCAACTGCTGCTCGAACGGAAGCGTCTCTCGATCTGGGGCATCACGTCGTACGAGCTACACAAATCGAGCGGCAAAATTGTGTTCCCCGCCTGCAACACACTGTACCAGTGTTTGGATACTGGCTATGAGGTGAGTGCGCGGTGCTGTTGTTGACTCGTAATCGATTTACTTATCTTTTTCCTTGTGCGCAATTTTCATTTGCAGGAGAATACTCTCTTCCCGTCGGAGCTTCGGATCTTCCAACGGGCGGCAGCGATCGACCCCCAGATCTGTCCGCAGAACTCCGATCTCGTGGCGTTTGTGTGCAACGGTGACATTTGGGTGGTGCACACCCACAGTGGCCATAGCGAGCGTCTCACGTACGCCCACGACGGGCGCCGTTCGTTTGCGGAGGATCCGCTGACCGCCGGTGTCCCGTCGTACGTGATGCAGGAGGAGTTTAGCCGCTACCAGGGCTTCTGGTGGCAGCCGGCGAGTCATGGTGAGTAGAGATTCGATTGTGTTGCCGGGTCGGAAAGTTGAAAACATGCTGGAACATGCAACTGTTATCTATTTCTTGTTCTCTCGCGCTGTACTCAATGCAACGTATCGATTACGTCACCCAGGGCAATGAACTTGGCGTCCTTCGTTCGTGCCTGAATTCCAAATGTAAGATAATCTGTTGAGGAAGATAACATTGCCCAACTTATGACATTTCTAGCCTTGCATGCCTTGCTCCCGAGCACCTCTTCAAGCACACTTGCATCATAAACTTGCTTTTATTTGCACTAAAAGCCACGATCGGAACAGAACCAATGAGGCTTAAAAGTAGCGCCATTCTGGTGGGGTGTGTACATCATTACATCCAGTGTGGGTAACATTATCCGGCATCCGGCAAACTGACCTGCCCTTCAAAGCGAAACCTGAACATTAAACCGTTTATTGCATGCAATGTTAATCGTCACTACTCCAGGTGAAGAAGCTGATGCTTCTTCGGATCCACTAAAAGCCGTGTACATTCTTATCAACGGGATGACGTTGAACGAACGATTACGGGGTGGATACTTGGTGCCACCGGTGCCGCCACTACACTTTTCATTTGACTACCAAGATAACTTAATACTGATGCGTCCAATGTTGTTTGCACACGGTTACTGGTTTACGCATCGACAACGTTATGCCTCACATCAATCACTAAATCCGTGCCATTCCGCTACCGACTGCTTAGCCTCTCCTTCAGCTGCAGTGGCAACGAATCCCTCCCCAAACGCTTTGGTCACCGCCCGTTTGGATGGGAGCACTTTCTGTTGTTATGCTTTTTGCGCCACAAACTTCATCGCCCGCCATGACGTTGTTTGAAACATGGTTTACACGCCGGCTCGCGGAATTTGTTCGGTCCTTTCGCGATTCTGTTAATTAAACTCCCAATGGGTGAATTTGGAACGACTGTGTATCCACAGTACTTTGGGTGGGTACAAAAAATGTGACCATAAATGGGTTTAAGTTTAGCTTTGAGCAAGCTACGGGACATTGTAGCTAAGTGTGCTATTCATGATTACGTTGGGTTTATGGATCAGCGAATTTCTCCAACATGATTTCCTCGTTTCCATTATACCGAGTTAAACCATTTGTATAATTGTTTATTTTTTTGTGAACTGTTGTCGTCATTTCTCAGTTTATTATCTTATAGCCATGCTAGACAACTACTCCCAGTTAAAGATATGTTGAGTAATCGACTGAATGAATGTGTTCCATATCTACACCGTAGGTTGTGTGCGGCAGCTGAACTGATTTCTGAAGAGAACTTTTTGTCATCTCCGTGATGCGATCGCCTTTCGGTTACTACGAAATCTGCGAAAAGTCAATGCCCTCAACAAGCGTCTGGGGTGCTGCTATTATGGCCGACGCGTTTTACGGTGGCTTTGCTGATGGATTGGAAACCAATTTAGTTGAGCATAATTTAGACGAGAAAATAACCGACGAAAAAAAAGAAAATACAAAAACATGAAAATGAAAGCCCCAAACGTCGTGTGTACGTGTGCGACCTTCACCGTATCTGACCGCAATCTCCTTTTCGGCATGATTTCGGGTGAACGGTGACTAGGCAAAACACGGCTCCATAATTTTCCGAAGAGTGTGCGACGAAAGGTGTGATGATGGCTTTCTAAATATGACCACCAGTGTGTTTGTGATTGCATCAATGAGATGGAGTAATAATAAATTGGTTATTAAATACATCCATTTGAAAGCAAGTTCTACTAGTGATGGGAAGGACGCTCCACTTTGGAATATAAGGAAAACATTTGATACACCTTTTGCTGGAACTTCACTTCCAATAGTTTTGTATAAACTTTAACGCATGTCTATTGAAAATGTCTAAATCTAAATACAAGTGATGGTCGTATGGTAAGGTCAAATGGCAATATTGGCCATAATTAAATGATGGTTTAGTCGTATCCGAATTTTGAATCAGAATCTCAATCCCAAATCTGGATTAAGGTAGTCCCGCACAGGATTGGAAATTTTCCGATATATCTCCATGCTCTCATCACTAGCATGTATCTTACTAATAAATGTGCTATCAGTTAATGACAGTTTCTGTTAAATGCTCCTATTTTTAATGTAATAAAAATTTCGAGCAAGTACGCAATTTGATTGTTGTAAAAGACTGTTTTAATAGGCTAAGGGTTCTTACTTGCAAACTAGAATGAAACACACGAATCCGGGCAAACAACACACACAAACACCATCGTTATATCGCGAATTGCGTTTTTATGCTTTGCTAAACCATGTTGCCGAAACAATACGGAAAACCATCCACAAACAAACAATTATCAGCGTTCGATTGCACGTTAACAGCTGTGGTGCGGTGCGGTCGATTGGGCCACCGTTTGGCTCACCGCTGTCGATGATTTTCTGCGATTGTTTCACGCCTCCCTGCCCGGTTGATTGTGCGATACGTGATATGTTGAACTGTGCGGAGTCCAATCCAGGCAGTGGTGGACGCTGGCGCTACTGTCCCCGTTTGTCTGACTGCACGACGCTTCTGGTCAATTCAATCTATTTTTTTCGCCATCCTTCAAAACCCTCATTACACTCTGTGAAAGCCGGCTTTATAGTGAAGGCGCGCATCGGTACACCGGAGTGAGTTTGTAATGGTCACGACCAATTTTACCAACTCGCACGCGTTTCGACATAGAACGCACACCCGCCGCGTGCAGCATACGCAAACTACCTCGCAGTGGGAGTTTATCGATGCAGTTGGCATGCATGCATGCCTGAACACATCTTGCAGAAGTCGGTTTTTTTGTTTCCCTTCCGAACGCCGGCTGTATGGCTGGGTAGATGTAGCACCGCTAAGCGGCTCCGCTTATCCACATTTGCATTGTGTACGATTGTGTTTTAAGTGGCCCTTTTTTCTCTTCCAACTTCTTAACGGGCTTCATTAACACGTCGATCGTGTCGTGTTGACGTAAACGAACGGCGGCTTTTACTGCGGCCAACTTTTATAACTAGCTGCAACTGGATCATAATTTCATTGATCTCTCTGTTGTTGTATAACTGACAACGCATTTGATGCGCGTGGCAGTGATAGCAAAGTAATCGTTGAATTTACGCTACTCATTTTTTAAGAATGGACGACGAGCTAAAACTCGTACCAAAAGTTTGAAACGAAAAGATTTGAAACAGTGTGGTAATAGTTTAAGATAATTTGTGTTCGTTTTAGTGTTGATTTACAGTTGACGATAGGAAAATGATGCGAATTATTATTTAATACAACAATAATCAAATCGTTCTCTAGTATTCCTTTTTATGTATCTCCATAACATACCTAGACGTTTTATATCATTTCACACTCTTGGCACGCGTCTGCCTTATCTTTGCACTATCATCCATCCCGTTTAGGGATTGATAAATGTACGCACGGCAAGTTGTGCCAATTGATTTGCAATATTAATACATTTTTGCACACGACGACTTTTCGATCGGGCATTATCGATCATTCACCATCATGCCCCTTCATCTAGCCGGCCGAGACGTGTGTTAAATGGTAAAAAAACCGCCTCCACATTTCTGCGCTCATGACCGGCTATCGAAAGTGAATAAATCTTTACGTAAAACAGCCGTAGTCTTAGCTAGTCGCCACCGTGGTTGGTCGATATCATGCGGGAGCAATCTGCGATTTGATTCCGTTCGTGCGATAGGAGAGAAAAACAAAACTAATCTTCCATTCGCATTGATCGCAGTTTGTGTTATGCCGCAGAGGTTCGTAACTTTTGCTACTGTACACACTGCGCACGGCCCTTTGAAGCTGCTGTGTTTGAACTTCCCCAACGATCGCTAATCGTGTGTTACATTTATTCACTTAACTACCTTCACCGGTCGAAATAACCGTGTGCGGCCGAGTTCTTCGCGTGACACGATTTGTTTACGCACGGGCAACTTGGGAGCTCCCGAAATTATAACGAGCTATTTAGTGCGGCTGCGTAGTCGAAAAACTAGCAACAATTGCTTGGCCTGCCTGCACGTTTGCGGGAAGTGCCGGCGTGAAAAGGAACGCAGTGAAGAAGTGGGGGTGCCGCGGTGGTGGTGGAAAGGATTGCTACAGAAGCCGCACGGTGCAGTACGATGCGCCTCAAGAAGAGGCTCCTGTGGCTCCCTACCCGAGCGCCTTCGGAGCGACTGCATTTTGTACGTGCCCACCACCGGACCACCGGCGATAGCGGCGAACTATAAAACAACCGGGTGGGCAGCGGAGTAGCATCATTCGTCGGTGTTCTGCAGTAAGACACAGGTCGAATTCCAACCGAAACGTGTAGTATCAGCAGCTTGCGAGAAAGTCTTTACTAGTGGTCACAGCTAGGTGTTCAATCCACCACCACCACCAAGTGTCTTTGGAAGTTTCTAGTTGAACCTACTACAGCTTCAACTGTATTCATCATGAAGGTAAGCAAGCGAATGAAGTGGTGACCCGTACGAAATGTTCCACGCTTACCGCGCTTTGTTCTCCACACGTAGACTTTCATTGTTCTGTCCATGGCGTTGGCCCTCGTTGCCGGGGCGGCGCTCGAAGGCGGCAAGGTGAAGCGCGGCATCTGGGACTTTGGATCGGGCCACGAATCTTCCTTCAGCGGCGGGGACTTCGGTGGCCACGATTTCGGCCACAAGGAGGAAGTGAAGCACATCACGGTCGTGAAGAAGGTGCCAGTGCCGTACCCGGTCGAGGTGACCAAGCATGTGCCGGTCGAGGTGAAGGTGCCGTACCCGGTCGAGGTCGAGAAGAAGGTACCGGTGATCGTGGAGAAGAAGGTCCCGGTGATCGTGGAGAAGAAGGTCCACATCGATCGTCCCGTGCCGTACCCGGTGAAGGTGCCCGTCAAGGTGCCGGTCATCCACAAGGAGTACGTCGAGGTGCCTAAGCCGTACCCGGTCCACATCGAGAAGCCGGTGCCGGTCATCATCAAGAAGCCGGTGTACATCGAGAAGACTGTCCCCGTTTCCATCCACATCAAGAAGAAGAAGCACTGGCACTGAAGGCCTGCTGTTGTGTTAAGCTTTGTAAATAAACTGACTCACTAGAGACTAACCATGCATGTCTGCTGATAGACATGGAAAATATTAATTATCGATTGTTTTAATCATCTGGGTGGGTTTGGTCGAATGCATGTGTAGAGAAGCGACCATAAATAACAGGCACCTTCGAAGCTTGGTGAATCAATGAAGAAGAAGTAGAAGAAGAAGCAAAAGATTTCTGGAGGAAATGTAAAAAAACACTCATTTAAGCCTTTTAGGCTTAATGAACACTATTTTTCACCATTTCTCGCCATTATCAACTCTCTTCATATGTTTTAAATGTCTTTGGCGGCTTCTCCAAAACATGTTTTAGTACGTCGATTTTCACGTGGGACACTGAATTAGGCATTTCATAAGGGGAAATGTCGTCTCGATCCCAGTGTAATCTCGTATATCAGACGCTACTGCATTAGTACAAACTCTGCTCCGTTGTCGGGAGCAGCAGCGTAGGTCCCATCTGCCGGCCATAACTTTCGCTCTCTTCTAATCCGTCCCTAGCGCGCACACTAGCAAAGTGCTATTAAGTTGTCAATCGGGGACTAAAAATGGGGCTACCACCTCGATGGGTTAATATAAGGACCGATCATGTAATAATTACTACCCGGAGCCTTACCTTTTCGGGTCACCGGGCCATTAGGCCGCGGTTGAAGAGTACGAAAGTGAAAAGCCACCACGCGACCACGATGACGACGCCCCAGGGCAACAATCTCTTCTTTCGCGATGCGCGCAACATCTGATGGCGGTACTAGATCAGTATCATTATTTAATGCTCGCTTCTTGCAATGGTGCGCCGCCGGTTGACGAATACTTCTACCCGGTTATGTTTGCTACCAGTTTCATTTCAACCCACTGTGTGACCGCGTTGCCGCGAACATGCCGCTTGCATGCCCGCCAGAAGCGTGCGGGCAGCGATCGTTAGGTCAATTACGATAGAGACTGTGAAAACGTGGGGATAAAAATCTCGACCAATCCAACCGGCGCGGCAGCACATCCTGTCACCGGGCGATACGGTGCCGATGCGAAAATGAAAGGTAGCGCAGTTGATTAACGAAGGCGCTAAACTCATCTTGTGTAATTTAAACGTTAGAGATGCATTAGCGTAACGTTGACGCAGATAGAATCAGTTTTTTTCGTGTAATTGTTAGTACTTTATTTTATCACAAGTTGACTCGTGTACGACATAAGTGTTGTTGTAACCATTTGTACTAACATACAACTCCATTTCACCAGCTGCTATTGACGACTCAAACCAATATGCTGTGTGTGGCTGTCGCAATTACGTTTCATTCCAATATTAGTTTTCCTCGTTTACCGCCGAAATGAGGAAAAGAGTAGGCATTGGAAGAATGGGTTCACCTCCAACCTGCTGCTCCGCACGAAACACCACAGCATTGGAAAACGCAAAAGCGCGTGCGCGTAAACACGTGAATGGCGGCTCTGCTTGCGGAGCGGGATTGCGCAGACACACTGGCAGGAAATGTAACTGGCATCGACATCACGGCTGCTAACTAATGGGAGGAGGAAAGGGTTTTTTCAGTATTACACCAGGTTCGCCTCCGATTCGTGTTCTTCTTCGTTTTTCCACGGTTTACTAATGTGTACGTCTTTTTCTAGAAGCATCACGACGTACCAAGCCGCCCAAGGTGGTTATGAAATTTTTCAACAAACATATGTTGGTGGGTGGCTTGTTGGCAACATGAAATAAACTAAATAGTTCGCGCTACTTATCGTTTTGCTGCAATCGCGTGGATCAATTAGTGCTGGATGTAAATGCATTGCAATAAAATGAAGCCTGTTCGGACAGATAATTAGCACAAAGCAGCATGTGCTTACGAGCGGTGATCGTTTGTTTTAATTGGGTTGTATTGAAGAACTTTCTTTTACATTACTTTCTGAACTTTTGAAGAACTTTTTTACTTTCTTTCTTTACTTGTTTTTGTGGATAACTCTGCGAATTGAACAGTAAAAGTAATATATTGATTTGGGAACATATAAAGGATATAGATTTTACTTGCGAAAAAGTAAAAATATTGCACAATTTAGCCAGTTATTTGTTGGGAATCGTTTGTAAACAAAAAAATCATGCCAAGTTAGAGACAGATATCATGCCTTACAACCTTTTTGACGCACCGAAATCTTATGTGTCTTATTTTTTCCTTTTCTATCAGACGAAGTCTACCGCATCGTGTACGAGGAGGTGGACGAAAGCGACGTTAGTCTGTATACCTTCCCGTCGTCGCAATCGTCCGGCCGAGACTACGAGGAGTACCGATTTCCACGTGCTGGCACACCGAACGCAAAGTCAAAGCTGAAGCTGGTCCAGTTTCGACTCTCCGAAAACCTGCGTATCACGGACATCTGCATCAAGGAGCTACAGTGTCCGTTGACGTTTGCTTTCCCCTGGTTGGAGTACATCGTGCGCGTCGGCTGGACACCGGACTCGAAGTAGTGAGTAGTGGGGGATGGCACCCGTAAAAGTCGATGGAAGTGATATACGTGTTGGGGATGTTCTGTCTCTTTTTCGGTACACCTTTCAGTGTGTGGGCACAGTTACTTGATCGACCACAGCAGCGCCTCGAGTTGGTGTTGCTGCCGGTGGATAACTTCTGCGAAATCTACAGCAGCTCTTCCTCCTCGCCAAGCTGTGGTGTCGGTTCGTCAACGGGTGGTTCCGGCACAAATAATACCGCACCGTACGGTTCCTCACCCGGGCAGCATTCGCACCAGCAGCCCCACGGTCATCATACGCATCCGCAGCGGAAATCGTCTTCAGGTTGGCGCTCCCCACTGGATAAAACCACTCGTCCATTGCAGGTGATCTATTCGGAGACGTCCAGCAGCTGGGTGAACGTCCACGACGTGCTGCATTTTATCGAACTGACTGAACAGGACGTGACGTTCCTGTGGGCGTCGGAAGAAACAGGCTTCCGCCATCTGTGCTTGGTCACATCTAGTCTAAATCCGAACGGTTGCAACAGCAGCAGCAGCAGCAGCAGTAACAGCAACAACAGTAGTAGTAGTGGTAGCAACAGTAACAGCAATAATCAAAGTAGCAATAGTGCTGGACATCGTCACGGCACAAACCTCAACAATCACCATCACACGCACGGACAGCAGGCAGATGCAAATTCTCACACAATCCCGAGCGGGACGGATCACACGCTTCCGTCGATGGCTGGCATCGGCAGTACGTTGGTGGCGCGCACGGTCAACAAGGTCGCACTTACCAGTGGCCAGTGGGAGGTTCTGGGGCGCAACGTGTGGTTCGATCAAATCCGGCGGTTGGTGTATTTCATGGGACTGCGGGAGACACCGCTCGAAAAGCATCTGTACGTGGTGAGCTTGGCACAACCGAATCATCTGCGGTTGCTTACCATGCCTGGGTATTCGTTTACCGTGGAGTTTAACGATGTAAGTATCGCCATGCTCGGGAGATGGTGCTGGTTCCCAGCTTAACCTTCTTATCACTCTCCTCTCTCCAGGACTGTACACTGTTCCTGCAAACGTACTGCAATATCTACACGTTGCCATCGTGGGAACTGGTGCGGATAAGACACGAGAAAGACGACGGCAACAGTATGCTGCCTCCGTCCTCAACAATCGACGCGCTGGAGCTGATCTCAGTGGGCTATCTAGCCGAGGGCGGGCCCTCGGAAAATACTCAGTACAATCCCTCCATTCACAGCCCGCGGATCTCGACCGGGGACGTATTATATGCGATGGTGTTCAAACCGCACAACTTCATGCTCGGCGTCAAGTACCCGACCGTACTGAACGTGTACGGTGGACCAGAGGTGCAAACGGTCACCAACACCTTTAAGGTGAGTGTTTTTCTAGTGTTTGATATTATTTTACCACCGTACTATTCGATTCGACACCGCGATTCGACAATTTTTAATTAAGGCGAGTGAGTTATTCCTTCCCCCAAAAAGTCGAAACCCAAAAAGAATCGAAATGGTTGGGTACCTACAATGAGTTGAAGAATAACTCATAATTTTCTATGCATAAACGAAATCTCACTTTCCCGGTTGCTACAGGGAATGCGTCAGCTGCGGATGCACATGCTTGCCTCGCAGGGTTACTGTGTCATTTGTGTGGATTCACGTGGCTCCAGGCACCGGGGAGTCGAGTTTGAGTCATACATCCGGTGCCGAATGGGTACGGTCGAACTGTCGGATCAGGTCGAGGTGCTGCGCATGCTGGCCGATCAGCTCGGCTACATTGACATGGACCGTGTGGCAATACACGGTTGGTCTTATGGTGAGTAGAGTACTCGATGAACAAACTGCCACTGTACCCTCGTACATAACGTTTGTCTTTCCGTCTGCAGGTGGTTATTTAAGTCTAATGGGACTGGTGCAATATCCGGAGATATTCAAAGTGTCAATCGCTGGTGCGCCGGTAACGAGCTGGGAGTACTACGACACGGGCTACACCGAACGCTACATGGACCTGCCGGATAACAATCGTTCCGGGTATGCGGCCGGCTCGGTGCTCAACTACATCCAAAAGTTCCCCGACGAGTAAGCCATCGCAGCATGCAGGGAGGTTCACAGTGCATTCACGACGGTCCCTTTGCTTCTTTTCTCGCCGTAGGGACAATCGGTTGCTCATCATTCACGGACTGATCGACGAGAACGTGCACTTTTACCACACATCGCAGCTGGTCAACAGACTCGTCCGGGCGAACAAACCCTACCAGCTGCAAGTGTATCCGAACGAGCGTCATTCGTTGCGCAACCTGGAAGCGAGCAAACACTACGAGACGAAGCTGCTCTCTTTCCTGCAGAACCATCTCTGAACCAAGGCGACGGCCAAAGCAAAAGCCGATCATACAGGCAGTGGCAGAGGCCGTCGTCTGCTCGGCACCGGCTCGGGAGTGCGTTCGACGTGCTGGAGACGGTTGCGGCATGGTACGCGTCGTTTGTTCTTCCGCTGCCAGCGTAACCAACGACCATTAGTCGGCTTTCGTCCACCGGGAACATTGTCCGGTTCCATATCAACGGAATCGATTCCGCCGACGTCCTGCTCGCTGCGCTCCTCGCTCGTGGGTTTGGTGCGAAAGTTGCGTTTATTCCGTATCCGTGCTCTTTTCGAGCGGCGCTAAGAACTACAATGTTCTATCAACTGCCACTAGAACTTCGATCATGCTTTCCATTGAAGTGTATATGATGTTAAATAGCTTCTGCTAGTTCGCTCGGCAGGAACGTTCTATTTGTGCAAGCTCGAGAGACTTTGTTTACCATGCCCTAATCGGTGACGATATAAACTTGCAAAATAGCTTTTAAACATTTAGGCGCGGAAAATGGACTTGTCTTTGCCGTTTCCCGCGTACTCGATAAACTGCCCTTTTCCCCTCCTGCTGTTAGGCGGACCCGTTGTTGTTGGTTTGTACTTTTAGCTTTATTTCTGTTCTGTGTTTTGAAGGCGAATGTGCTCGAAAGCGGTTTTGTTGTTTCGCTGTGTCTGGGTGAATCATAGTGTAATAGTGCTTTAGCTTAGGTTGTCTGATTGCAAGAGTTAAATGTGTTAGATTTGTAAATGTGATTTTTACCCGTTTTTACCCGACACTTGTCGTACGTTTTATTTGAGCGAAGGCAGCGTTCACGAACACACACACCACCACCCGTTTTTTTTAAATTTGATGCTTGCCTGGCAAAAGGCTATCGTTGTTCGACAACACCAAATTTCTCCACAAACATCACCCACATATTAGTCATTTACAAGACGTAAATTGTTTCTGTTACGATTGCGCTGCTAACCGGAGCTTTAGTTCGTTGTTTTGTTACATTATTATGTGCATAAATATAGAAGAAGAATAACGATATATTTTTTTCAAATAGAACAAAAATCGGTTGTGTACGGCGGGCACTTAATAGTCACTGCTCCGCTCATCACCCCATGATGGGCCGTTACTGCTTGGTGCTAGCGACAAGAAATCCGTTTCGGGATGAACGCGGATCCCCTGGCCGTATTTCATCCTTACTGTCTACGTAATCGAATGCGCTTAAAGCTGTGGGCCGATTTCAATGAATCACACCGGTGTTTGACGCTTTTAGAACCTACCGTTCGCAAACGGCTCGTCGCCATCTTTGTGCAGTGTGCATAATGAAGTGCTGATGCTATTGTGCAAAAAATCTAATAAAAACAAAACAAATATTTATTGCAAAGTGAGCGTGAACGGCAGCACCGGAAAGAAAGAGCCAATATACTGCCAAATCCATCGTCGTGCACCCTCGGATTGGTTTAAGCCATGATTACTTCAAAGAGGTTTGGATTTTTAGGCAAAGTATTGACTCTTGGAGAATACCAATCTACTTATCTCATCTTTATAGCAATTTAGAACTTCTCACGGCACTCAGTTTTTCGCTAGTTGCGCCTAATTGCAAGCATAGGGAATTCCTCTATGAAACTCATCTACCAAGAGACATATCAAAACAAAGCTGTAACACATTCGGTTTCGTTTGATTTATTTCTTAACAAAAACTATCGTGTATCGTAATGTATAAAAGAGCTTTAAAAATGACGTCCAAAGAAAACGAAGGACAAATCAATCATCCAAATCACCTGGCGCTGTCTTTCGTGGCGACGTCTACTAATGCGACTGGGTTGAACCGATGGTACGTCTCTTCTAGCTTTTGGTCCGGTAGCTTGATTTTGCTTTGTTACTTGGCGTCTCCGGGCACCATCGTTCGCATGTAATAAATAACTCGAGAGAACAAAATCTTCCCCCTCTCCCCCCGCATTCACTCGGAAGGCCACTTGGGGCGGACCGTTTTACTCCGGCTGACGGTAGACACCGTTAAACAGGACGGACCGGGTGCCGTAATCATAGATTATGAAAACGAACGGATGGTTGCAGTGGAACATGGCTGGATCGGCCGGGCGGGACGACCGGAAGGAAAAGGCGACCGTTGCCGAGGCCGCCTCGGAACCCTCCTCGTTCACCTCGATCTTGGATTTCTGCACAACCTCGTCGAACCCGATCGGGTCGCGCCCGTCCGTGAAGCTGTCGAAATTGGCCGCGCTGTCGAACAGCTGGCCCATTCCCAATCGCTCCAGCACCGGCTTCATCTCAACCGTCTTCTCGATGCTGAACTTCGGCAGCTTAACGTCCACCTTGCGCGAGATACCGTCGTTCACGACCTCGTGCAGGATGTCGGTTTCCGCGGCCAGCCGGCCCAGTAGCTTCGTCAGCGCGTTCGGTTCCGTCGGTGGCAGGAAGACGAACATCGACACCTGATTGTCGACGTTGCTACGTTCGTTGTCCTCCTCGCCGGTCGTGTACGGAAGCTCCAGGATGTGGCAACCCAGCTTTTCATTGGCAGCTGCGAGTGTACAAAAAAAAGGTGAGTGTTCCATTAAGCAAGATCTGTGTAAAGTGCGTACAACACCACAACTATACCTACCGTGACTGAACGTTCCTTCGACATGCATCATTTCGACGAACATTTGCCGATCGGCGGAGACGTAGAATACTTCTCGGTTTGTTTCACCCGCCTTAAACTTTGTCTGCCACGTACCCTAGAGGTGGAACGGAAGTGAATGGCGTAAAGTAGTCTGTGGCAGCGTGGGAGCCGGTGTCCACACTTACCTTAAAGTAGGCCGCATTAGCAATCGCGAGCTTGGTGTTACGCGTGATCGCTCCCGGCACCAGCAGGTCCTTAATCTGTCCCCGGGTAGCGTTCTCCACCCACCGGTTGATGTACGTGCGCTGTTCCTCGGGCCGGGTCTCGTAGTCGAGCAATTCGATCGTGTCGGTAAACTTCTGCTGCATGCAGGTCGAGACGGGAATCTGGCGGCCGAAGAACAACTTGTCGACCGAGCTGAAACCGACGGCGTTGCTTTCGCTGAAGCGTCCCTGCAACGCCCTGCGCGCCGTTTCGTACGCCTCGTACACGGTCGTCTTGCTGTCCGTCCACTGCAGGTTCAGCCCGCCGCGGAGTAGCTTCTCCGTGGAGTCCCGGGCACCGAAGTACATCATCAGCAGCACATTGTACAGGCTGTAGGGCGAGAAGAACAGGTTCTCGTTCGGCGTGGCTGTGTTGATGGCATCGAGCAGCCGGAGCGTGAAGATCGATTCACCCTTGTACAGGCGAGTTCGCGATTGCTCCGGGTCCGACTTTTCTATGGCCTTTTTTTCATCGCCCGGTGAACATTGCCCGGCGGCAGGCTGGGATGCGAAGATGGTAACCAGCCCCAGCAGAACCAGCAGCGCGGAGGCTGCCCCTAGCGATGGGCTCGACAGTCTCATGGTCACCAGTGTGCCTGTGTTTCTTGTTCTGTCACGAAAGATAGGAATATAAAAGACCTGATTAAGGATAGCGTTCCGAGATTTGAATATTGTGAAAAAGTATCAGAATTTATAATATGCAAAACATTGAAAGTGACACAAATTTGCAGCTACTCTACAGCAACCTGATCCACTTCCGGGTGTAGCAACTGGAACGCGTAAAACCCCCGAAGGCTATCCCATAAATTTAACCCTCAAGGACAGGAAGATCTTCAACAGCTGTGACACATCTCGCGCGACGCAAGCCGCACTCAAGAACACGCACTGTTTTCTTTTGCGATGCTCGGGGGCCTCAAGCTGCCATGCCTGTATTATTCACGGTCATGGTCAAGCGGTACGTAAAAGGCGTTATACGTGCCCCTTGATTGATTGAGCAGGGAATTCCCCTGTCAGACATACGGTGGTGGACGGTGAAACCACTCTCACTCGTTCATGATCGTTTTTGTGCTTTACAAAGTGTGTATCTTTTTGTAAATAGAAAGCTCCAGTCTCAACGTCAAAAAGAATTTCACTAGAAATTGAGTATGAACACGACGGATTGCTTTTCCTTGACGCATGGTTGCACTCATGACGAGAGGTTATCGCACAGACGAATGCAAAAATGATGACCTGGGTTCTATTCTGATTAAATGGTATGTTTTCATCACATTCCATCAAATTCAAATACATCAAACTTGATTACATAATGGTTTTGTTTATATTAAAACACATTCTCAGTGTCTTATCGAAACATGTAACCACCACCGAAGATGCTTTTTGTCGAATATGTATTCGATTGTAAAAAAAAACTAAAACCAACAGGAAGTTTACCTGCTCGCTGGTAGTCGGCAGACCGATAAGAAGGCCGACTCGAATGGTTTTCACCCCGGACGTCTGTCAGGTCTGTTTGCTCTCTTGTACTGGCACGTCTGTGCAATTCCAGTGCGTGAGTGCATTGTGCCTGCAGTTAAGGTCACTTTTCATTGCACAGAAGACATTGTTTCGGTGTCGTCTACAGTATTCCCCGAGCAGGTCTGATAGATCATACAAGCCGCTATCTTGCAGTGTCGTAATGATAGCAATAACGAAAACCTGCAATCGATACTTAATGTACTTAAACAGTTCCAGAGGTGGAAGGTGAATTGCTGTTTTAAATTGCAAATTTGTTAACTAATGTACACAAGGGTCACAGAATTCATCCCCGTAGGCATATGCAAACAGAAACGCGGGAACCACGGGTTCAGATAAAATGATTACGGCCAGAAGGTTTTTTTAAACTACCATCATTAGCGTGATGGTATGTCAATCTAATAATGATATTTGAGTATCCATTAAACCACCGTCCCATTATGGTCGGAGCGCAGATGTTTTTTTTTCATTTGTGACCTTGCTGCCTTCCGATTTGTTTATAAATTGTGTATATAAACCAAACCATTTTAAAGTATGTTACATTTCGTTTTATCACCTAAAGTTTTCCAACCGCATTAACCAACTTTTCCGTTCAACGACCTTGTGCGTTGAATAAAGGCATTGAAAGTTGATTGTGAGTGCAAATAATAATTCACTTTGATCGTATAAAATGTAAAAAAAATCGAATCGCAAAACACAAAAATAACAGATTTCATATGCTGTTGAACGAAACGTGTAGCAGAGAATTGAACACGAGATGAATTTTAAACTCCACTGACGTTTGGCTGCGAACAATGCGCACATAGAAAGAGAAGGTTCATTCATCGCCGGTAAAAGGGGGAAATGTACCGTTGCAATGCACTCGAGTTTCCCAGACACGATCAACGCCTTTTTCCACAACCACAACCGGGCACGGTTTGTAGTGGGTACGCTGTATAACATACCGTACAAGTGGAATTTCGCGCGTATTTAACGCGGATGTTGTAGCATATGTTGGGTTAGCGCGTCAGGCGGAATTTGTTGCAAGTGAAAAGGGAAGTTTGTTTTTGCGAAATACGCTGCTATTCGATAAAAAAAAACAATGCTTTCCGATGCCTCCTAGATCTGTCACTCTTGGTGTGTTGTTGTTGTCTTGACGACGGATTTTTCTGATTCACATCCGGCATGGCGGCATCCGCGTGCATTTCGCCGGTTTCTTTTGTACGCGTGCATCGAAGTTTCCCAACTTTCCCAACTGCGGATTGCGGGGTTGCAAAACCGTGGTGAGAGCTGCCCTGTACGCGCGAGTTACACGATGGGTATGAGTCACTGTGCTGGGCCGTCGTCATCACGTTCATGCCACGAACATGTGGGTGGTTTGGAAGTTTTTGTCGCGACAGATTGGGAACAATACACGCTGACGGAGAACTGTAGCGAAACAGTTTGTTTACTTTAAATCGTGTATAGTTGTTTATAGCCGCGTGTGGTGAGAAATTTGAATATCAAGTCCTTGAAATTAATGCTAATTTTTACAAACTCTCTTTGCTGGTGGAGTTGTAGGTTGTAGGTGGCAAAACGAACCTGTATCTTTGCGTAATGCTTTTCTTGTCGGAGGGAGGGAGTCTCAACTAACATGCTTGCCCGTTTTTTGTTAATCAGTAGTACAGTGCGCTCCTATGGTTTGCCTTGCTTTACAAGGAAGTGCCTATAACACAGGTCGGTCAATTACGAAGACTTTTGTTGAAAATTGCTGTTATCTTCAGTGACGGTCTAAATAATAAGGCCAATCCATAATTTGCAAGCGAAAGATGTTTGAAGCATTAAAACATACAAACTTCACGGAAACAGTACTCTGAAAACAGCAGCTATCCCAAACTTGCCAGCGAGAAAAGTTTGTCACCCACTGTAACGTAAAATGCAAACGAACCGTGCATGGCATAAAGAGACCCCGATAAACCAGACAAGGCAGCTCAAACATGGCCACGGCACTTGGTGCTTGAAATCGCACCCCTACGCTCAGTTGACTCATCCCGTGGTGCGTCCCGCACCGGGCACTCCAATTTGGGGTATCGTCGTCGTCCAGCTACACGCACATTATCACACCCTCGCACATGTGTGCAGCGCTGGCACCGATGCAGCCGCTGCGGTTTGCATGCGCGTTACGACAGCCGGTGGCGGACATTGGGTCATCCGCGAGACTCACCGCACTGGACGCCATTACGTAACGCGACGCCGTGCGGTGTAGCTGGCCTGCCCTCGGCACACATACAACCCACCGAGCACACGGCGGCACACGGGGGACGGGGTACAGTGATTGTGGAGGTTCCTGCTTTGCTCCATTCGTTCGCTCCGGTCGTTCGTCCGTGTTCGTTATTACTTAACGCACGGCGGAAGGATGGAAGGAGGAGGAGAGCCCTCAAGCCCCCGTGGACCGGATCCACCGCGGCGACGGACGGCCTCGGTGGCCTCGAGTGAGAGCGAGTGCGTGCCACGGTGTTTCCTCCGGTGCGTCACCTCGGCGATCGTCGCACTCTCGATGCGCGATCAATTTCTCCTTCACCAGCACGCACAACCGAGCGAGGTGCGCTTGGAATCGGCGTGCGATAACGTCTCTGCCATCTCGTTTCACTTTCAGTTTCTCTGCAACACCAACCAACCGACGCAAACGCTGGTTACGCGGAAGCTGGCTCGCTGGGTACGGTCTTCCGGCTGTCGCTTCGTGCGCGTGTGTAATCGCGATCAATCGATCAAAATGGAGGTTCTCCGGGCCACCATTTTATATCCGGCTGCACACTGGATTCACAAAGCCATGCCATGTTCCTTTATTCGATCGCGTTCACGCACCGCTTCGCCACCGAGCGGTGCGATTAGCTCAAGTCGCACGAATCGCTACATTGATTACGATCTGCCGAGACTGGTACGGACTGGCTGGTCCTCGCGGCAGCTCGCGCGTACATTTGCAAACTGCACTTCCATCGCTTGCTGAATCGAGAAACTCGCACCGTTTTGCGACGCAAAACGCTCCATTCCGAATCGGGTGCCAAACCCGCACGACGCACCAACGAAACCCTGCCGGTACTAACCTTTGGCACACGCAGCAGTAGAATGCGGTACGATCTGCACTAAATAGTCTGCACCTTCACGAGCTTCACTATTCACGTCTGTGAGCACACCTCGTTCGACCTTAGCCGGAATCGGAGTCGGAGAGCCGCTTCGTCGTTGCGTCCGACGCGGGTTATGTTTGCAGCGAAACTGAGTTGTGTGCGTTAGCATCGGGCAGCTTATGACTACGATCTGCTCATGCCTGCGCCGAGCGACGCCACGCAAGCTGCGGCGGATCCCCCCATACCGGTCGTACCGAGCGCTACAGCGGCACAACCGTTTCATTATCGGCTGCTGTACGGGATCGGTTCACATGCTCGGGCCTTAGAATAATTGTATTTTATTTTTCACGAAAATATTATTACACCTCAATCGCAGAAAGGTTATCTCCGCGATGTAGTGGGTAGACATATGTAAACGTGCGACTATTTGAAGCACGGGCGTACTCTAACGCCTGTCGATCGCTGCAAATGCGCTTGTGTTGGTTTCAAGCGATTTCCTCCCCGTAGCCGATGCATCTCGACGCTTAGTTTAGAGGTCAAAGCGAAAACGAACTTGATCCTCGCCGTCGATCCTCAGGTTTGACGCAAGTCATCCTGCAATCTATTCGTCACGCGCTCGTTAATCATCTTCCATTCGCAGGGCCCAGCCCAGTGTGAGGGATGCCTTTGACATTCTATTGTATTTCAACAAAGGATATCCTCACCTGACGTCACTGCTGGGAAGTCTAGGCGGATGCAAGCGAATAAAAAACAACAAATCTTTGCCTTATCATTAGATACGACGCGGAAGTACGTGCAAGGCTGCCGATGTTAATGACACCAACGTTCCTTCTGGACTCCCCCACGGGTGCTCGGGTAGCATCACGGCAGAATTACTAATTCCGTCGCTATAACGCCCGTACGCCCCGAAATCAAACTCGGTTTCGCGGTGCAGCTAAAAAGGCAGCGCGTGCCGGCTGCTTTTGGGACATGGGTCACATGGGCAGATTCGACGCCAGCTAGCGAAACGGCCCCTTCAAAGGCATTCCGGTTGATTTGCGGCCAAATGTGAACGATCTGTGGCGGTACGGGATTCGACCGTGACCACGGTTCGCGTATGTTGGTAAAGGTGAACCGGTGTGCAGAAAGCGAACAACCGATCTAGTAGGCTGGCGTGAAGTGTATCCGTGGGGTGAATTACGATTATTGAGCTAAAGCCAACGGAGGGTGAGTGTGAACTGGGATGGGGCTATTGTTTATATTGCTAGAGAAGAAACTGCATACGCTGCGGCTCTCCTCAATAAGTCAGTTTTATGTATCTACAATAAACTCATCAGTTGAGAACCATTTCCAGTATGTTACAAAGGTGAACTGTTACACTCGGTTGACAAAATCTAAATGGGAATTAATATCTGAAGCAGGCTTGAGCAAGCTGTGGCCCGCGGAATACTCATATATCCACTATATATCTCTTTCCAAAAGAAATAATTAACACCTTTATGGTGTACAGATGCATTATCGTTCTCCAAACATTGATTTTTTGTTGATCATACTTTGTGTGTGCTATGGTACACGTGTTGCTCAGAAAATAAATTAAAATGATTCAAATTAAGAAAATAGTTGATCTTCTCATAAGATAAGTCTTCTGGAACGTTTATTTAGGCTTAGGTTGTCTATACTAAACCGTATTGTCTCAAGAACCGTGCTAGTGTTCGGTATAACTTTACAGAACAGAACTCAAGTTTGTTTCTTATGTATCGTAACAAGTACAGCCTTGTGATTGACGAGATCAATCGAGATTATTATTCTCCGGGGTCCAGCTGATGGATTCTCGATGCAATTGATCAGCGGCAATTAAAACACAGATTTATCATTCCAGTTTCATCCAATACACCAATGAGCGGTCGATAGATCCCGCATCTAAGAGCACTCGAAATGTGCGACATGAAACATGTTAGGCGCTTCGATGACGTCCGTGGATTGCAACTTGCTCAACCGGCTTCAAAGTGACGCTCTTTAGACTGCAACTGTTCATGCCGGTAGGAACCATTACGACGAGCCACTGTTGCCCTAATGCATATTGCCGGTAGTAATTAGGAGCTGGGAATTTCCCCAGTATGGACGGCAGCGCGAGTAGTGCGTCGCGTGTTCGTGCTAGTGAAGCTGCATAAATATTTACGCCGTTCAACGCTCGTCGCTCGGAGGCCGATCATCCCGCCTTCGACCGTCAAAGGTACGTGATTGTTCTAGCAGAGGTTTTTCCCAAAATCGAACTGGCGAAGAGCGATCTGTTCTGGGAAGGTTATAAATCGCACATTGTCGTAGGTAGTTAGATAAATCTGTACAAGGAGAAATGAATGTTATCGGTGTCGATTGGTGAAGATGACTTAATTTACGTCGCAGCCGAGTGTCGTGTGATGATTTATCTTATCCCGCTGCTTAAGCAGGGCATGAATCATCTTTTACTGCCCATTTTACGATAGACGACAGGCACGCAAACAACTGTCGTATGACAAACTCTTTGCGGATTTACATGGACTATTCATGGCTTTATTATGTTGGTGTTTTTGTGAATGATTGCACACCCGTAAAAAACTGGTATTCAAATCAATATTATGATGGCACTTTATAGTTGAAACACACCATGTTGCCCGAGTTTACGCGCTCAGGGTGCTGCCGAACCGGAAACGGATCACCTCCAGCACATTTTCACGGCATGCCACCAGCTGTTTTACGTTTCCGCTGCTATATCTTCGAGATTTTCCCGCTTTCCCTAGCCCCGTCGCCCAGTGCCCCGGGGCAACCCAAATGATTACGAGGGAAAATACTCACCGGAAGCCGGTTGGCGAGAGAAAGAAAAAAAATCAACCATTTCAACAAAACAATACTCGCACTCTGCCCTGGGCTGCCCGGCGGAAATAGATTATTGTTTGATGATTTCAAGGTATAATAATAGCGAGCAATTGACGGTGAGGGATGCTGGAAGCGAACGGTCCCGGTGCAATGATCGTTTGTATTATAGTTGAGATTGATCATGAAACATGAAAACACAGTTCGAGGCTAGTTGGTTTTAATGGGCTCTACTGATTGTGAGGGGAGTTCACTTTTGATGAAGCGCGTCGTTTATGAAAGCGAATGCTTGCTTCGAACAATTATGTAAAAGAGTGATTGATACAGCATACAGGGCCTGTTTTACTCTCAGAATGCTGGTTGAATGTGTTGGCGGTAATTTAGTTTATGAAAATCATTGAAGCAGAGTTCAGTGTTCATGCTCATTCGTTGTGCACCTGTTGTAACTGAAAATATTACACTTTATTCGGTTAACGCTGAAATAACCGACCTGGTATTAGGTTATTATTTTCAAATTAAGAATGTAAATTGTTCTATGTATCTTTGAGAAATTTAATAGTCCTCGAATGGTTGTGATCGGTTTAAATTTAGGTCATTGGCATAGTGGTTGAACAATTGTTATTGAAATGTTGGTTCTGAATCATAATCGAAAAAGATTCTTAAAACTATTTCCATCAGTGTTCGTGAAGCGCTACAACAGTCATAATCGTTTGACGATGCATCTAGATTATAGGATTTTCGGCACAAACCTTTTCCAAATCTAATCTGAGAAACTGCTTAGTAAGAACTGAGAAAGTTTTGCGTCAAGAAAGATAATTTTCGTCATTTAACGAGATTGTGCACTCTGCTGCACTTTCACATATTTTTAAATGTCCACTGTGGGTAGGACAAATGGTACTGTTACCCGTAGTATTACTCGTTGTGTTTTCGCCTTTTCCTCATTTTGACGTTAATATACGTCAGGCTACCTGGGACGTATGTGTAAACCTCGCTTGACCCCGGGCTCACGGAACTGCGTACGCTCCGTGCAAAAAGTGAAAATGCTGTGAAAAGTAATACCGCCGAGCACTAAAACTATCATCAAATGGCTACACAGAAACCGGGCGAGTGGGCCAACTCGCTGTTGGCCCGTTTTGAGGAGCAGGTACGTTGGAAAACACAAGCTCCCGATCCAGCTTTGCACCGAAGCGAACAAGCCTGGGCAGCGCCCCATTTGGGGCTACTGCTGGAGCTCTCCGGTATGTGGGTTGCTCAAGCCGTGCGCAGGGGAAGTCTGCAAAGAGAAGCTGTCACCAGCGAGGGGGAGGTTTGAGAGAAGATGCAGAAAAATCGATAAAATCTGTCCGCACATCTGGCATGCGCGCATGCCAGGAAGGGCGAAGTGAGTTGGTTGTGAAGGATGTGCTTGGAAGAGAAGGGCTGGGGTCGGTTTGTTTTTGTTTTTGTCCGGCGTTCGCAGGCACTGTTGTAGTGCTTTGCTCGGATTAGTATTTCCCCTTCGAACAGCTCGCGAGGGGAAGTCGCCGGTTGTAAACACTTTTTGAGGGGAGTGTTGTGTTCAAAAAGCGGGGCAAATGTAGGGGTTTGTTTATGTTTACGTTTGTACGCGAAGGGAGGGAGAAACGGCGGTGTGTAGTGCCGTTTCGCGATTCATGGGGCTGACAAGTTCGTTTGCGATAAGGGTGTGAAGCATCAGTTGCCAACCAAACAAACGCGAAGTCTTCTGTCACGTTGGTATGAATGAAATTCTTTAGCTGCCAAACGCGCGCATACGTGCCCGTGAGTTGATTGATCCTTAGGGGAAAATGCATGAATGAAACTGAAACAGTTGCTTTACTGAATTATCAGAAGCAAATCATTGATTAAGCAATATTCATGAATGAAAGAGTTTGTTTTGCAAATCTTAAATTTAAGTCAAGCCATTTTTATATGCTTCTATTTTTTCTTTTTAATCCCGTCGCACATAGCTTCCCTACCGCACAGGGCCACATGGAACCCAGGCACGGCTGAGCATTGACGAAACGATGAACTGCCTGATACAGATCTCGCGCTATCGCTTTTCGCTGGTGATTTCCGGCCTAACGAAGATGCTCCAGCGCGTCAACGAAATTGTGAGTATTGGGATTTTCGTCCCGCAGGAAAGTTTGGTAGCGCTGCTTGGAACCTGAGCCTAGTTTATTATCTTACAGTTTCAACCGCCTGCCTGTCGCGGTCATGAACCTGAGCGCTGCTGCTACGATTCGCTAATCATCATACTGGAAACGCTCGAACGTTGCTTGTCTGGCCAGTCGAAGGATACGGCACGTTTCGAGGAGGCTATGAACGTGAAGCTCTTGTTGAGGGAAATCTGTCAGTTTATTGGTAGGTGAATTTTGTGAACGTAGGAAAAACATCTTACCGTATACCCTTAATATATTATTTTGTTTGCTCACTTCACAGATATTCAAAATGAAAACAATCAAAATGCCACCTCGCTGAAGGCGCTCGCTTCGAAGGTGCTGTTTGCACTGTCGCAGAACCATTTCGGCGCGGTGTTCAATCGCATCTCTGCACGGCTGCAAGAGCTGAGTACCTGCGCCGAGGAGAACCCAGACTACAGCGACATCGAACTGATTCAGCACATCGATCTGGACGTGCACCGGCTGACGAAGCTGCTCACGGAAACGATTCAGAAGTTTAAGTCGCTGAAAAAATCCGCACACATGATCCTGCTCAGTTCGCTCGAGAAAGCGCTCTGGAACTGGATCGAGTTTCACCCGAAGGAGTTTGAGGACTTGCAGCGAAATCCGAACGACGAGCTGAGCAAGTGCTGCGAAACGTTTTTTGACATCTTGGACTCGTACTCGGAGAACAAGAAGGCTCGAGCTGCCGTCTGGCCGCTGCAGATCATGTTGTTAATACTCAGCCCGAAGGTGCTGGAGGAGATTGTGAACGCCGACTCGGGGGCTCCGTGCTCACCGCGGCATCTGAAAAAGAAGCACTTTATGGAGGGCATCAAGAAGGGGCTCGGCGCGCACGCCTCCTCGAAACAGTCTACCGAATCGGCGGCCATCGCGTGCGTGAAGCTGTGCAAGGCGTCCACGTACATCAATATCAACGATTCAAATAACGTCACGTTCCAGCTGGTGCAAAGCGTGATCAACGATCTGAAAGCGCTCCTGTTCAATCCGGCCAAACCGTTCTCGCGCGGGCAGGGCTTCAACTTTCAGGACATCGATCTTATGATTGACTGCTGGGTGTCCTGTTTTCGCATCAAACCGCACAACAACGAAGCGCTCAAGGTGTGTCTGAGCCTCAACTCACCGCCAGCGTATCACTTTGTGATCGTCAGCTCGCTTCTCAAGATCGTGACACAGGCGCGGCTTCCGTGGTGGCCACAAATCGACCTCGTGTATGCCCGTTCGGGAGAGTTGCGGGGTCTATTCACGGATACGCTGAACAAGGCGACCCAAGGATACATCGCGCATACACCCCTGCGTATGATCACCTCGCTGACGCTAAAATCGAAGGACGCCCAGTCGCGCCTGACCCGTCCGGACGAAGGACCGGCGCATAAGGCGCTGCTGCTGCTCATGGTACGACTCATCCATGCCGATCCGATGCTGCTGCTAAACAGTCTCGGAAAGGCCGGCCACGAGGTGCAGAGTTCGACGCTCGAGCTGATCAATGGGCTCGTTTCGCTCGTCCACCAACCAACCATGCCCGACGTGGCGCAGGAAGCGATGGAAGCCCTGCTCGCTCTGCACTCACCGGACAAGATTGAGGTGTGGAATCCAGAGGCACCGATCAACACCTTCTGGGACGTTAGCTCGCAGGTGCTGTTCTCGATCTCGCAAAAATTGATCCAGCATCAGATTGCCAACTACACGGACGTGCTGAAGTGGCTCCGCGAGATACTGATCTGTCGCAACACGTTCCTGCAGCGGCACAAAGATTACGCGAACGTCGGCAGTCAGATCGCGATCTGCCGCCAGGCGCACATCAAACTCGAGGTGGTGTTTTTCATGTATCTCTGGTCGGTTGACCTGGATGCGGTCATGGTGTCGCTGTCTTGCTTCGGTCTGCTCTGCGAGGAAGCGGAAATACGGTCCGGTTCGGACGAGCTGACGGTGGGCTTCATTCTGCCCAACTACCACCTGTACCAGGAGCTCTCGCACACGTCGGCCACGCTAACCTCGCCCCAGAACGCCGAATCGCGGTACAGTTTCTTCGAGCATCTGCACGGGCGCGTGACGCTGCAGCGTAACATTATGTCACTGTTGCGGAAGATCGAACACTGTGTTAACGGGGTTCAGCCGGCGTGGGAGGAAACGTTCCGCAATTGGGAGGTCACAAGCAAGCTGCTACAGAACTACCCCAAGGGGAAGCCCGAGGAGGGCCAGGCGGAGGTGTTCCATCGCAGCATGGGCAAACGGCGCGCAAGTCACCAGAGCTCTGAGCACGACCTGGAGGAGCAGATAACCGAGTGGGCCAATATGACGTGGTTTTTGCTTGCGCTCGGCGGCGTCTGCCTGCAGAAACCGCGAAATCAGCGGCAGACCGCACAAGGCTACAATTTGCCGATAGCCACTGCCGGTCCGTCGCTCATGCAGTCGACCACCTCGCTGTCCAGCTCCAGCTCCGGGCGTGGTTCGATGCATCCGATAATGGGATCGCTGGTATCCTCGATCGGGCCGGGCAGCAGCCAGGAGGTGCAGTACTGTCCCGTGACACAGTTCATCGGCCAGCTGTTGCGGCTGCTCGTGTGCAATAACGAAAAGTTCGGTCCCCAGATCCAGAAGCATGTGAAGGAGCTGGTCGGGCAGGAGATGTCGGCCCAGTTGTACCCGATCCTGTTCGATCAGATACGCTCGATCGTAGAGAAGTTCTTCGACCAGCAGGGACAGGTGGTCGTGACAGACATCAACACGCAGTTTATCGAGCACACAATCTACATCATGAAGTCGGTGCTAGACGGGCGCCAGAGCAAAGACCAGAACGATCAGCCGGCGAACGCGGAACACCTCGGCGTGACGAGCATCGAGAATCTTATGCTAGCTATTGTGCGATACGTGCGCCACCTGGACATGACCGTGCACGCGATTCACATCAAGACCAAGCTCTGCCAGCTGGTGGAGGTAATGATGAAGCGCCGAGACGATCTAGCCTTTCGGCAGGAGATGAAGTTCCGCAACAAGCTGGTCGAGTATTTGACCGATTGGGTTATGGGCACCTCACATCAGATCGCACCGCCCGGGTCGGGTGATGTGACGATCATCACGCGCGATCTTGATCAGGCCTGCATGGAAGCGGTGGCCGCCCTGTTGCGTGGTTTGCCGCTGCAGCCGGAAGAATCCGACCGAGGCGATTTGATGGACGCAAAGAGTGCGCTATTTCTGAAGTACTTCACGTTGTTCATGAACCTGCTGAACGATTGCGTGGACGGTTCCGAGGCAGACAAGGACACGAACAATCCACCGCTGTTACCTCCCCGACCTCGGGTGGCGGCGGGGAAGCTTACAGCGCTACGAAACGCGACGATACAGGCGATGTCGAATCTGCTCAGTGCGAACATAGACTCCGGGCTAATGCATTCAATCGATCTGGGCTACAATCCGGATCTGCAGACGCGCGCCGCATTCATGGAGGTGCTAACGCAGATCCTACAGCAGGGCACGGAGTTCGATACGCTCGCCGAATCCGTGATGGCCGATCGGTTCGAGCAGCTAGTGCAGCTAGTCACGATGATAAGCGACAAGGGCGAGCTACCGATTGCAATGGCGCTCGCTTCCGTCGTTACCACCTCTCAGATGGACGAGCTGGCACGCGTTCTGGTGACGCTGTTCGATGCGAAGCATCTGCTGTCACCACTGCTGTGGAACATGTTCTACCGCGAGGTCGAAGTGTCCGACTGCATGCAAACGCTGTTTCGTGGAAACTCGCTCGGTAGCAAAATCATGGCATTTTGCTTTAAGATTTACGGAGCGAGTTACCTGCAGGGGTTGCTCGAGCCGCTGATACGGCCGCTGTTAGACGAACCAACGAGCAGCTTCGAGGTGGATCCGGCCCGTCTCGAACCGAGCGAAGATATAGAGGTGAATCGGAAGAATCTCATCGCATTGACGCAGAAAGTATTCGATGCGATCGTGAACTCGGCAGATCGCTTCCCACCGCAACTCCGCTCGATGTGCCACTGTCTGTATCAAGTGCTTAGCAAGCGCTTCCCGAATCTGCTCCAGAACAACATCGGTGCCGTCGGGACGGTTATCTTTCTGCGGTTCATCAACCCGGCAATAGTGTCGCCCCAGGAGCTGGGCATCGTTGGCAAGCAGGTGCCGACGCAGATCAAGCGCGGTCTTATGTTGATGTCGAAAATCCTGCAAAACATCGCCAATCACGTGGAGTTTTCTAAGGAACAGCACATGCTGTGCTTTAACGATTTCCTTCGGGCTCACTTTGAGGCTGGTAGACGGTTCTTCATCCAGATCGCGTCCGACTGCGAGACGGTCGATCAAACATCACACAGCATGAGCTTTATATCTGACGCGAACGTACTAGCTCTGCATCGGTTGCTCTGGTCGCACCAAGAGCGCATCGGTGACTATCTGTCGAGCAGCCGGGATCACAAAGCGGTCGGTAGACGGCCGTTCGATAAGATGGCCACACTACTCGCGTACCTGGGTCCTCCCGAGCACAAGCCGGTAGATTCGCATCTGCTATTCTCGTCGTACGCCCGCTGGAGCTCGATCGATATGTCGTCCACGAACTTCGAGGAGATCATGGTGAAGCATCAGATGCACGAGAAGGAAGAGTTCAAGACGCTGAAATCAATGAACATCTTCTACCAGGCTGGGACGAGCAAGGCGGGCAATCCAGTATTTTACTACATCGCCCGTCGGTATAAGATCGGCGAAACGAATGGCGATCTGCTGATTTATCACGTCATCCTAACGCTCAAACCCTTCTGTCATTCGCCGTTCGAGGTGGTGATCGATTTCACACACACCTGCTCGGACAATCGCTTCCGGACGGAGTTCCTACAGAAATGGTTCTACGTGTTGCCGGAAGTGGCGTACGAGAATCTGTACGCTGCCTACATCTATAACTGCAACTCCTGGGTGCGCGAATACACCAAGTTTCACGATCGTATTTTAGCTCCATTAAAGGGCTGCCGGAAGCTCATCTTTCTCGACTCACCCGCCAAGCTGAATGACGTGATTGACCCGGAACAGCAGAAACTCCCGGGTGCGACACTCTCTCTCGACGAAGATCTCAAGGTATTCAACAACGCACTAAAGCTGAGTCACAAGGACACTAAGGTAGCGATAAAGGTGGGCCCAACGGCGCTACAAATCACATCGGCCGAAAAGACAAAGGTCCTGGCGCACTCGGTACTGCTAAACGACGTGTATTATGCATCAGAAATTGAGGAGGTGTGTCTGGTGGACGACAACCAGTTCACACTCTCGATCGCAAACGAGAGTTCGCAGCTTAGCTTCATCCACAACGACTGCGATAACATTGTGCAGGCGATCATACACATCCGCAATCGGTGGGAGCTGAGTCAGCCCGATTCAGTGACGGTGCATCAAAAGATTCGCCCGAAGGACGTGCCGGGTACGCTGCTGAATATGGCGCTGCTGAACCTTGGTTCGTCCGATCCGAACCTGCGCACGGCCGCTTACAATCAGCTGTGTGCACTGACCGCAACATTCGATCTGAAGATCGAGGGTCAGCTACTGGAGACGCAAGGTCTGTGCATTCCGTCGAACAATACGATCTTCATCAAATCGGTCAGTGAAACGCTGGCCACGAACGAGCCGCATCTGACGTTGGAATTCCTCGAGGAATGTATCCAGGGCTTCCAGCGGAGCACGATCGAGCTGAAGCATTTGTGTCTCGAGTATATGACGCCCTGGCTGGCGAATCTGGTTCGCTTCTGCAAGCCGTCCGATGAGGGGAAACGTCAGAAGCAGGTGGCGCTGATTCTCGAGAAGCTGATCAATCTCACGATCGAACAGAAAGAGATGTATCCATCGATACAGGCGAAGATCTGGGGCTCGATCGGCCAGATACCGGAATTGATTGACATGGTGCTAGACAACTTCATCCACAAATCCGTCAGCTCAGGGCTCGGATCGCCGCAGGTCGAAATTATGGCCGATACGGCCGTGGCGCTCGCGTCCGCCAACGTGCAGCTGGTGGCGAAGAAAGTTATCGGGCGGCTGTGCCGCGTGATGGACAAAACGTGCCACTCGCCGACGCAATACCTCGAGCAGCACATGATGTGGGACGACATCGCAATCCTCGCGCGCTATCTGCTGATGCTGTCGTTCAACAACTGTCTCGATGTCGCCCGCCACCTGCCGTACCTGTTCCACACGGTCACGTTTCTCGTGTGTACCGGTTCGCTGTCAATGCGCGCGTCCACCCACGGTCTGGTGATCAACATCATTCACTCGCTCTGTACCTGCACCAAGCCGTCCTTTTCGGAGGAAACTCAGCGTGTGCTGCGCCTCTCGCTGGACGAGTTCTCCCTGCCAAAGTTTTATCTGCTGTTTGGCATCAGCAAGGTGAAGTCGGCCGCCGTTACCGCGTTCCGGTCGTCCTGTCGTCATCCGAATGACCGGTGGTTGGGCAACGAACGCGTGTCGCAGGCACCGCCGGCCGATCGCGAGCGGCTTGCGCTGCCCTCGCTGGAGGTCATCACGGAAGCGCTGCTGGAAATCATGGAAGCCTGCATGCGCGACATCCCCGACTGTGACTGGCTGCAGACGTGGACATCGCTTGCGAAAAGTTTCGCCTTCTGCTTCAATCCCGCCCTGCAGCCGCGGGCTTTGATTGTATTTGGATGCATATCGAAGAGCATTACGGACCAGGACGTGAAGCAGCTGCTGCGCATTCTGGTCAAAGCGCTCGAATCCTTCAACGACATCATTCTGCTGGAGGCGCTTGTAATGTGTCTGACGCGTTTGCAGCCGCTGCTGCGCCCGGAATCTCCCATCCATCGGGCGCTGTTTTGGGTTGCCGTTAGCGTGTTACAGCTCGACGAGTCGACACTGTACGCGGCTGGGCTGGCACTGCTCGAACAGAACCTACACACACTCAACTCGCAGCAACTGTTCGACAACCAGAACATTGCCGATGTGATGATGGCCACGCGGGAACCACTGGAGTGGCACTTCAAGCAGTTGGACCATGCCGTTGGACTGTCGTTCAAGTCCAATTTCCACTTTGCGCTCGTTGGACACCTGTTGAAAGGCTTTCGGCATCCAACGCCTACCACCGTGTCCCGCACGTCCCGTGTGCTGACAATGCTGCTCGGAATCATTGCCAAACCACACCGACGGGACAAATTTGAGGTGACACCGGATAGTGTGGCGTATCTCACAGGTGAGCCAAGGCATACAAAGAGGCTTAGAGTTTTCGTTGTTACTAACGATGCGCATGACTTGATATTTTAGCACTGGTTTGCTTCTCGGAAGAGGTACGATCCCGATGCCACGTCAAGCACACGGTACCTCGGTGGCCAGTGGAGTCGGGCGTATCAGGCGATTCAGGTAGCGGCAGCAGCAGCGATCCGTCGGCACCGAACTCGGCTGGCGGTGGACCATTGTCGGGTGGTTCGGGCCCTGCGGGATCCAGCGCATCCGGTGGGCACAGTGTGCGGCGTCAAAAATCTTGGGATATGCTCGATCAGTCCGCCATCCAGTACGCGCGTCAGTCGCACAAAGTACAGCAGCATCAGGTAGGTTGGGGTACATGTTTTTGTGGTGAAATTATTTGATGATTGGTTCTACTATCTACACTCCTGGTATTCATATGTCCATGTTAAATATTCCTGCTTGTTAAACTGGCAGAAATCTGTTATGGAAGATGTCGTTTAAGATGTGTCTTTGGTCATGCATTGACCAGGCATTCTTCCAATGATTCACTGTTCCTTTCTCTCTTAAAAAAATGTCGCTACTTTTTCGGTTTTCCTGGGAGAAGCGTTGCTACATAACAATGCAAAATGGTTTCAAACTCCACTGGTGATGTGTGTCTTCCGAAATTCACTAACTTTCGAATACCAACCCACACCTCTACTGACCCTTCAAGATAATACCTCTCTTTTAATAGATGGATACCTTTGCGGATACGAATACTAACACTTGATCGTCTGTCATTATGTCTATTTCTAACATTTCGCCCTTGGCTCAATTGGTTCAATTGCAAAAGACCAACGTTTCTATAATCCTATGAACAAATCTGGTTGTAAGTTAGTGTTTAACGGTTTGGTTTTTGCTGCCCGTTGGTTGTTAGAACACGCAACTATTTGTGTTTATTTGGATGGGTTCATTTTCATTTGAATTATAAACTGATAGTTATCATTTAGGCTTTTTGGTTTGTTTATCTGTTAAGTCTTCTTTGTTATATCTATTGTCCAATTTGTTAAAAGCTATGTACTACGGTAGCCACTGTACATACGTCTCATTGTACATACATTAGGATCACCAAAGATTGTTTTACTGTCATCCATGTATTGCCATCATGCACTTCATGATCTTCTTTATGTGTGTATTTGTTACAGTTGTACATACGAGTTATGGGTGGAGTAGTTAATTTTCACGTTTCATTTGAATCTGGATTAAAAACGCAAGGAAATTTTACAAATCTGTTCACAATCTTCAATTGAAACTCTAACATTATGTCAACGTAGAGTTTGTTTCTTCTGTTTGGTGTATAAAGTAGGAAGTATTCTGTTACAATCATTATGTTGCACATTGTAAACAATCTTTTCTATTTGGGGTAGTGACATCTAGGTAAAGATAGATTTGTTCGAATGGAAACTCCCGCTGCCTTAATCCAGCGCACACGTTTGCACAAAACAGTGTGTCCATGGTCTTCAAAATCTTCCAAATTTCCTCCTCAATTTGTATGCTACCACGTTTCGTCCACTATGTCCACTATGAAAATAGAAAACATTCCGCTGTCAAGAAAATGCCACCCTCCCTTTTGCCTTTTGCCCGATTTTGTAGGAACCGGTGGTTATCAGAGGAAAATCTTGGAGAAGTCTCGATTCAGCGCACAATCCGCACCTGGGAATGATCAGTCATTCCTCTTTCGTTACTCACGGTATCACCACAACCTCCACCACCACCACCACCAACAACAACAACAACAACAACATAATCAACATGAACAGCAACACTTCCAACCCCATCACCATAGGCATGCCTAACCTCAACAACAGCTCCATCATTACTAACATCAGCAGCAACACTAACAATTCTTCCACTACGAGTAGTACATTCGCCGGTAGTAATGCTACGGCCATTAGCGTCGGGGCGTACCAGAGCCAGCGAAACGATTTCCGGAATCGCCGCTCGTCGTCCGAACCGGTCAATCGCGGGCAGATGGTGCTGATGAACCCAAACATTGCCAAACTGATTGCGCTCAATCAGGGCCAGACCCCTGCGTACGGCTACGGTGGAGGTGTTGGTGGGGGTGCATTCACTGGGGCGACCACTGGTATCATTGGTTCCGCATACGCCGCCCTTCAGCAGCAGAACTCGGTATCCTGTGCCGGGCCGCAACCACCACCACCACCAGCATCTCCACTTCCGCCGGCCACCACGGTGCCAGCGGGGTCGACGGCGGACGAAGAAGCGTCCGAGCAGGCAAGGGACGCAGCAAAGCCAGGGACAAAGGACGAAACCGAGAACTTTATCGTCGACTGCTTGCAAGACATATCATCGATCAAAGTAAGAACGCTCGAACCGTTTGTTCATCCATCTTGTCAGTCTGTCTTATTTCGGATACTTTGCTACTCTACTCTTGCTCTTCAAATCGAATACAATCCACAATCCACAACCACCACCACTACCACCACCGCCACTACCACTACCATCACCATCACCACGACAACCACCACTACCACTACCCCCACTTTCCAAGTTCGAGCTATGTTAAAGCAAGCAGTTTTAAAACCACTAAACTACTACTCCCCTTCTGTACGTCATCTCCAGTTATGCTAAGTAATCTCTCTCTATTTTGGTGTACTTATGGTCTTTTCTTATGGATAATACATGTCATAATCTCGTGCGTATGTGGGCGAATGCGAAGATATGTCGTTTCCGTTGTTAGTGTTGATCGTGGTTTGGTATGGTTGTTATGTATGTGACACGATTTGTTTTTGTTTATCATAGCCTACCATTTTATATCCAATCTGTCCTGTGTACATGTGTGCAAAGCGACATAATAGAAGTTTATATCTGTTCGTGTCTGTGTGTGTTCCTTTCGTCTAAAGCATGTTAAAGAAGTATAAGAATTGTATTATAATATTGGATGAGCCATGTACACATTGTGTTTCTCAGGGACATAGTGGTATGTAAAAATGATAATAATATTCCCAACTCTGTGTTCGGTTTTCTTACGGTTCCTTGGACAATTGTTTTCACGCTAAAATATGATCAGATATATAAGAAATCACGCAAACATCAGATATATAAGAAATGTGACACATACTATACTGTACCGTGTATCACTTTGGTGTTCTTTTTTCTCTTTTCTTCTTTCATTCTTTGCTTCACATTAACTCTGTTCCATTGCTCATCGGAACATCGACGATGAGACTGTTGGAAATCAATTGCAATTGCATTCTATACAAACACCCAAAACCATCATCACAACATCGTCCGAATGCACTTTATAAACATTCAACCGACATAACACATCTGTTATTACATTTGCGTATCGTTGCCAATCCATGGAATCGATTCACGATATATTATTATTGTTATCATGTAATATGTTTTCTTTGTTTTGAATATTCTAAAATGTTGGGGCTATCTGTTGAGTTATGTTGTATGTTCTGTTATGAATGTTTTTTTTTATTTACGTACGTATTTACGATGATTGGTCCATCTCATCGACTCTCTCCTCCATTTTCTTCCTCTTCACGCCAACTTTAATGATGTTCAAAAACTTACTGTGTCATGTTTATTATACTTCGAAACTATTTATCGATTTGTATCTCTTAATGTCTTTGATCTCCTCTGATTGTCACTAACACTTGATAAATGTAATGTTATCACATTTCCACTCATTTTCTTCTCTTTCTTCTTCTCCTTTTCCTCTGTTGTCTGTTTATCTCACTACTGTTCCCTACCTGCTGCATGGTGATGTATTATCAATTGATATCGTTGCTGATGGTTCACAATTGGCCTGTGCAAAATAATGTTTCCATCGTATTGAATACACGACGCACTGTTATCTATAATTTGTATCGGGTTTTTGTTACGATTGCCTTTGTCATTTCTATACGTATACGTTTTTGTTTTTTTTGGTTCATATACTACTCAATCACTTCCGTCCATCATTTATACCTACACGTAAAAAACACAACCGAAAAGATTGCACGAATGCTCTTCAAAACCCACCGCTCCTTCTCCGTCCCAACGACCAAAGAACGCCTGGGTAAAACGACGCGGATTGACAATCGCCAGAAGGTACCGGAATCTAGAACAAAAAAAAAAACAAAAACTTGTCACCTGACTTTCCACACCTTCTTGTTAGTGTGTTCACTCTTTATGAAAGCTATATTTTCACGGTTTTTTATTTGTTTTTCGTATGTTCCCTAATTACTGCTTCTCCTTTCCATCCCGTTGTTGGGTGGATGTAAAAGTTATGTACTTCCGCACAGATATTTCGTGTGAGTGTCTTTTCGTTTCGTTTGTGAGTGTCTTTGTTTTGTATAGTGTGTTTTTTCTGTTGATCTTACATGTACTGTTTGTTGCTTTCATAGAAAGCCGAATATGGGTTTTATTGATTAAAGTATCTGTTTTTTATTATTTCCTTTGTTTCCATATTCGTTCTTACCGATGAGAACATGAAATAAATCGTCCAGGAAGAAAAAAATAAAATATAATCAAAGATTTACGTTCCTGCTAAATCTATTTGTACGCTCCATCTTCTTCTATCTGTTGATATTATCATAAGATATATTTCCTTTTTTAAATCAATATACTTTGTACAAATACCAGCTCTGCCTGTTTCTATCCCTATTTTTTCTTTCCAATCTTACCCTCACGTGGGTGCTCTCAGCCTATCTATCTTTTTCTCGCTCTCTCTCTCTCTCTCTCTCATTCTGTATCTTTGTATGCCTTTAGCGTGTACTACTGCCGTCTAGGGTATCGATTGATAGTAATCGAAACAGGTAGTAACTAGCATATTAAATATCTCGATCCACCCTCTTCATCTCTACTTTTCCACATCTGTTACGCGTGCTTAGGAGTATTAGCAATTATTAAAAAAAAAAACTCTCGAACTCGGGAGTCGCAAAACGTGCACATCACGCATATCCTACACTAAATAGTAACGCCCGACTGGTTTGCAGTCGCCTTGCGGTTCTTGCATCATTCCGGCGTCTCATCCAACATACTACCTCCAAATCCGCAGGAACGTGGCTCACGGTCATCGGTCTCGAACGAGTCGAACGTGCTGCTCGATCCGGAAGTGTTGCCCGACTCATCCACACAAGCGCTCGTGCTCACGGTGCTCGCGACGCTGGTGAAGTACACGACGGACGAAGCGGAAACGCGGGTTCTCTACCAGTACCTGGCGGAAGGATCCATCGTATTCCCGAAAGTTTTCCCAGTCATGTAAGTCAACTGCTGCATACGATTGTTGAATAAAATGACCAATTATTTCCCATTATGTTCGCTAGCCACTCATTGCTGGATCAGAAGGTCAACAATGTCCTGTCGGTGTCAAATGATCAGATCGTACTGGCCTCGGTGCAAAGCATCATTCAGAACATGCTGGCTAGTGAAGACGCGAGTCAACAGCCGCTTCATTTTCTGCAAAGTTGTGGTTTTGGAGGGCTGTGGCGATTTGCTGGACCGTTTACCAAGGTTTGTAATGGAAGCTTGTGTTATCGCAGATTCGGTCCTCAGTGATATTGTTTCTTTTCCCACTGCCCTTCCACAGTACAACATGATGGTTGAATCTTCGGAGCTGTTTGTGAACTTCCTCGAGGCAATGGTCGAAACTTGCCTCCCGGTGGAGGAGAGCACTCCGATGCCACCGTCCCCGCGGCCATACAATCTCAGCTCTAGCCTGAGCAGCCTCACACTCGGCTCGCCGACCGATAAAGGTTCCTCCTCTAATTAATACTAGACCGAGATGTTCCTCTGTTTTGGTTCCGTTTCGCTGTTTTCTCGGTGTGTTGCCGTTCGCCGTGGTAGCAACGCTAATGGCCGGCCTTCGCCCTGGTCGGACAGTTTCTACCGCCGGCTGCGGTCATTCTTTACTCGCTGTATCGATCATTTTCTGTAGACCGTTGCTCTTGCTACCCGTGTTTATTTGTGTGTGCCAAACGAATAAGTTTATCATCGTTTTGAGTTTTGGCTGCGCCCAAAACGTGTTTCATCATCATCAGTTGCGGTTCGGGATCGATCCCGGACTTTGCACATCTGTTTTGTTGTTTTCTTTTCGGTGATCCTGTTGTTTTTATATTCTTCCATGTATGGACTAAACCTTGCTCGTCCGTTTTGATTATTGTATCGGCTTGCTGTACTCTTGCTCTACGCTGTATGTGTGCGCGATGTATTAACTTTCTTTTGTATTACAGAGGAATTCGATCTCTCGATAGTTAAACAGAACAAAACGTTAATGTGCTACCGAACCTAGTACCTGCATTCGTAAAGACATGCTTGTAGTAGTCATAACTGCGAGCTGTCGCAGGTGTCCGTTTTATAAACTTACCACAGATGTACTTCCTACTATCGCAATTACGTGTCTTACTTTCATCTCCCATTTACGTGCAGTACTGAACATGAAAATGAATAACGACGGCAGCTACACGATCATTGCTCATTCGATCTGTTCTATATTAGCTTAGTCACAGTTGGATCTATACTTGGTATCTATGTAGCGTCACAAGTGTAATAAGGCTAACCAATGTGACACCCATGGTAGTTTATAGCTTTACTGTGCGACAAGTGCATACGCAGTCATATAGACTCTTAAGTAGGATCTACCACTGCAAAGAGAATACCAATGGTTATAAAATAAGAAAGCGAAGCTCTGTAGAGTTATATTCAGTTTAAACATGCTATAGATATATTAAAAAGATAATTTCAGCAGAGTAGAACGTTACAGCTGTAAACAGACAGAAATACTAGAGATAATACCGCATTCGGATGCCATATTGCACTCTACTCTATTTAACAATTATTTATTTATCGCCTCTTTAATAGTGAATGTATGATTTCATGTGCCCTTTAAAAATGCGTTCCTGTGTTTCGTTTCTTTTTGGTTCTTCGGACGGTTCTTTCAATAACATTTCTGTTTTTTTTTTTCGAACAAGATAACCTTTACCACTATCCCTCAGTTGTCGTAAGTTTAGAATATGTATTTTCATCCCTTACCTGACCTAGAGGCGAAAACCAAAGGCAGCCTTTATATAGCGTTTGGCAAATCCAAATCCGTGACGTTTCTGTTATTCGATGTATACGTACATTTTTTGAGCATGTCCAGATTCTCATCATTTTGATGTAATTTCAATTCCATACACTTATTGGCGGTTAAAACACTACCATTCTACAAAAATGAAAAATAACTACCACTTTTTCTGTGCTTTTCGGTTCTCTCTCTCTCTCTCTCTCTCTCTCTCTCTCTCTCTCTTTCTCTCTATTTATTTCAATACATTTATTCTTCCATGTATATTCTATTTGGTTCCTTACATCCTCCCATGCTCCAATACTGTCCGCTACGAAATCTGTCTTGATGTTCGCAAACTGATGCTGACTCTGAATGTAAACCCTGTCGTCGTGTTTGCATTCTGCTTTAATTTAATTTATCATTTCCGCTCACCAAACGAATATTGATGAATTATTCTGAATGTCAATGTTTTGGTTCGTTGTCTCTCGATGTCTGCTCCATGCTCGTTCTTATTTGATCTCTCCTCGTTTTGGGGTATTGCGCATCGCATTATTGTTTTTGTTTTAACGTTTAGCATTCTCATCAGAATCCCTAGATCACGATGGCTTTAGCGGGAGCGTTAGCTCACTGCGGCGCGCCTCCTGCAGCAAGGCCCGGACAGGCACAAAGCATCGTTTCATAGACAGTCCGACGCACAATATCTAGTCGGAAATCTGGTGGAGCGCCGGCCGGATTTTGCCATCCATTGTTGCCGCAGCCAGCCGCGCTGGAGCTGCCACCAAAGACGTCGGACGTTCCCAGCGGCACACAACGAACGAGCGACCAAAAGCCAGCCGCTCGGTTGACGGTTCGCACAACAATTAATCCACCCGACTAAGGCTGCTAAACTGAAGCATTAGCATCTGAACTCACCACTGCTAAACGCTACTTAATATGCTAGTTGCAATAGCCCTTTTTTGTCGCCAATAGTATGTGTGTGTGTGTGTGTGTGCAAACTGTCTACGTGAAACTCAATGTGTCTGTGTACGTACTTTATTATGCATCCTTTTGTCATCAATCGATAAGGAACATCGTCACGAACACACGAACTTAAGAGTGGAACGAGTTGCAGGGAGAGTATGGCTGGAAGAAGGCGTTTTTGAACGTAAACGACGAAAAACGTGCTTTGGTGGTAAGACCTACGTTGCACAGTTTTGTTACCTTATCCTGCTCATATCATTAGCGGCCGTGGTCGCGAGATGGTCGTTGAAATGCTAAAACACTAGCAAAACGCAACGCAAACAATGATAATTCATTCTGCTAGAATCAAGGCTAGTTAATTCAACACTTCATCGCGCTGTTGTTGCAGTGCAAAGCTGATTAAGAGATTAGGTTGAGTTTTTGTTTTCCCAAACAAAGTTCATTGTCATACGATGAGCGGTAGTGGAATGAGAAAAGCTAAGTATGAAGTTTACCACATATTTCATGATAATTCCAAAGCATCAAACCATTTTGGGTGCTAGTATATGCATGCATTGATCATTGGAAACTCACAAGAAACGAAACAAACTGAATCGAACTATTTTCGTCGAAACGATTTGAAATGTAGAGTAATGTTTAGAGTACGAGATGATACAATTTAATAATTCATGTGTTAAATGTATATTTTATATATGGATTCTATCAATAAATGTTTGAACCACCTTTAGAAAATCATAGTACAACAAGTGAGGGTTCAGTTTATTTAGTGTCCTCCTTACCCCTTCAGATTTGCTGACTCATTCGATTTATGAAGGTTCGGGATTATCGGCAGCTGGCAGTGGAAACAGGCAAGTATGTTCAAAGTTACGATCGCTCAACGGTCGACGTGACACACAGATCCACCAAACCCGAAGTCATACAAAACGTGAGCGCTCACGTGAGAGATGTCTATGTATTGGTGAGATATTTTTGAGGGTTTTTTATTCACAAAAAAATGGGTACGCTCAGAGTGCTTAGCTGTAATCTCGTAGGAGTGAAGCGTGCAGAGGGTTCGTGTACGATATGTCTACCCTGTTAAGCTTGTATAGAGGTAGATCGACTACCTTCGGGAGACCTCTGACCTACCTCACGTGGGCGTCCAAACCAAGGAGCCTCGTGTATCATGCGCCAACGGCCCCAGACGTCCGTCCGATGTTGCACATGCCTTGAACTAACACTATTCAAAAGACTAATTTCTGTGGAAAAAAATAAAGGAAAATTACGGATCATTGTTGCCTTCTGGGAGAACAGAGCAGAAATTTCCACAAGAGCATGTGTGCTTTTTTGAAATGAAACATTTTATTCATCCATTCACTTATTATCGGTCGGTTTCCGTCGAAGAATCCATTCCAATCTCTCCTGCCACGACACGCGGGTAGCGCAGAATCTTTGGCCAAAAGCCGCGACTAGCTCGCTGCCGTGGAACATCTAAAACATCTCTGTCCCTACCGGCACGTTCCCTAGCCTAGTGCCACGAAGGTAGCGACAGTGTTAGCCTACTCGGGTTTTTTCGGGTTTTGCGCGCATGTGACCAGTGCGACAGCGACGATAGGGTATATGTACATTGCATTCCAATAGATCCTTATCGAGTCTAGCATCGGGGACCGGTTATGCCTGGCGAGCGCCTGCGTCTATCGCTATCTCCATTAACTATAGAGAGCACGGGGGAGGCAGATTCCGACGTGTTCCGGCGTGTTCGTCACGACGACGCGTGCACGGTACGGTGCAATGGGTTCTGTCTTTAACAAATAGGAGGTACGTTTAAATAAGTTAAAATTAGTTGATGCATTTAAATGCTAGTAGGACCCGCCGGTAGTTGCGAGTTCCCCGTGCGTTAAGTTGGTGGCTGTCTAACATTGATTGGTTGGTAGATATAGTGGATGCTAGTAGTGCAACTATAAATAAGTTAAGTATATGGCATAAGTTTTTTGTTTGTATCCTTCTACGTAGTAAGGTATGTGTTTTTTTTTTGTTGTTGTATGCTTTTCCATACATTCTTTTTCGTTAGCCTAACTTTGTAAGTTTCCATTTTCCTGTGCATCAGAAGGGCGCTAGAGGATGCCGGTTCTGCTTCCCCGGTCAGCTCAGGCTCTAGCGGCACGTCTAGCTGAACCCCGACTCAGTTGTACCCTCCGGCACCGGTGGTACGGGTGGAGCGGTTTAGTTGGGCCGAATCGGGTAGAGGAACGTTTCCGACTCGTCCTTCGCTATGACGTTCTTCGCGACGCACGTGTACGAGCCCATATCGGCCCACCGCAGTCCGGTGATGATCAGCTCACCGGTTGGCAACGTGCGGAAGCGCGGATCCTGCACGCTGCCGACCACGTTGCCCTCCTCGTTCAGCCAGGTGATCTCGGGCAGCGGCCGACCGACGGCCTTGCATGGCAGCACCACCGTCGAGCCCATGTTCTCGAACAGCGTCTTGAAGTGGAGCGTGATGCGCGCTCCCTTCAGGTTTTTGAACATGGAATCGACGGCTCCGGACGGACGCAGCAGCGGCATGTCCGAGTAGTTGCCCAGGTGTGACACGCTGTCAACGTGGTAGACGACGGTCGACGAGCTCACTTCCTGGCCGGCGGCGCGCCCGATGCAGGTGTAGGTCGTCTGGGACGCACGTGAGGCACGGTCGATCACCAACCGCGTGACAACGCGCGCCACCGATGTCGGTGTGTCCTCCGTGATGACGTTCACGCTGATGTCTTCCCACTGCAAGAAGAGAAGAAGAGATGGACGGTCGCCAGCTGAGTACACCGCGATTCGTTCAAGCGTGTTGAAAAACTTACGTCAGCCGTTTGACCGCTTCCGTGCACCCACTGGACGGTGGGCGTCGGCGAGCCCATGATTTCACACTCCAGCTCGACTGTGGTGCCTCGGATCTGCGCCACGCGTGCCGGCGGTGCCGCAGTGATCCTGACGAACGTCGGCCTCATCGCACGGCCTCCATCCACGGCCCGAACACCCTCGGACGATGACGAGCCGGACGCGCCCAGGCCACTATCCGGATCCAGCACGACCGCACGGCCGCTGCCGGGTGTGACCAGCAGCGTGAGCAGCAGGCACGTCGCCACCAACAACGAATGCTTGAGGTTCATCATCGTCGCGTCTGAAAAAAAAAGAGAAAAAGAGATCAGCTGTTAAACACGTTTCTGAAAGGGAGCAGCGCGCACGATAGTGCGCTACGCGTGTGGGCTCGCCTCTCCGACGCGGGAATGAGAAATTCCGCTCGGAATTGCATCAGACACCTTTCCACCGCTATGCGATCATGAGCGCATAGCGAGGCGATGAAGCGCTTCTAGTGAAGTACCAGGGACGCCTAGTTTTCGACGGCTTTCGTTACGTGCACGTGAGGCAATTGCTGTAATATTTGCGCACATCGTGAGGTTATACGATCGCCCGAAGGCAACCCCATTCATCCAATCAGTTTTATTTTTAGAGATCATCGCACCCTACCACCGGCGGAAGCATCCGGCGTCCAATATCCGGCATGACGCTTTCGCTTGTCACGCCGGTCGCCGGGCGAGCACGTGAATGCTCGGGACTCGGGTATCTTCCGAGTTCGTTCCACTTGCGTCCAGAGAGCAGAGTGTTCCCGTTCTTATCAGCGCGATGTGGCGCCAATATAGTGCGTAATGGAACATCCACTCCGGTGGGTGACATCATCGACCTGGTAGGTCATTCATTCTTCCTCTCTCTCTCTCTCTCTCTCTCTCTCTTTGTATAGCAAAAAGTAATGGGCTGATAACGCAAACTACTGTACACAGTCACCTACGAACCGACTCGGTGCGTGGAGGGACGGATTTCTTTGGATTTTTTTTTTGTTCGTGTTGATGCCCTGCCGGGACATTGTATAGTGTCTAAATTTACGATTCCCAGTGCGCGCACTGCCGAGCGAAAGCCAAATTCCAAAGGTTAAGTGGCGGCAGCCGAACCGAAGCGCAACACTGCCACGACCCAAATTATTCTACCGCGACGCACGCGGTCTGATCGCTTCGTTCGAACAGATTGGCTCCTAACCTTACTTTTCGCTGTGCCCCGTGTCTCCGCGCCTACCCCTCGCGACACCGGTAACGGTCCCCATAGTCTTGGATGTGAAAAGTACTCACTTTCTATCTTTGCTTCGTGCTCTTACACCTCTCCGCTTGCGCACGTGAGAGCTGGTTGTGGTTAATTTGTTGTTGGTCGCTGGAAGATCGTTCGTTTCTTTGTTTCAACCGTCGTGATCGGACACTGCGCGATCGGAAGATGGCGAACCGGGTTCAGATGAGAGAATCGCCCCCAAACACACAAATCTCCAAAGTGTCCAATCGGATTGGCTTGGGGTGCCTGGTTGGCGTGCTGTATTTCCGTTTCGCTTGCTGCGCTTGCCAGCCAATGGCTTCTACGATCGACTCCGGTCTTCTCTGTTTCGCTTGTCTGCTGCTTGTTCTGCGCGCGTGGCCACCGGGGACCGAGCAAGATGATCTAGCAATGTACTCCCAAGCAGATCTGCTGCTGGCCTCTGGATCGGAGTGCTCCCCACTGGTTTACCACTGGTAGCTCAGCTATCTTCGCAATTCTCGAGGGAGACGGTGGAGGGGGGCCACCTTTGGCGGGGCAGCCACTCTGCGTGCTTCCTGCTATCCTCTCGGCGGGGCCTTTCTTCACACGACTTCAGCAGAGAGATGCCGCTGCTTCCGCACGTTTCGTATCCAAACCAGAACACACGTTGCTTTTACTATTCGAGACTTCTTCTTCTCTTACCGTCGGGTCTCTCTCGCTCACTCTCTATCTCTCGCTCTTTCTTGCTCTCCTATGCCGCTAGCATAGACGAAAAATTCTTCCACACGGATGGGCACTCGCTCGCACACACAGGCACACGCCGTCGCACCGTGTGTTATGTAATGTTTGAGTTTATGAGGTGTTTTATCAGCACATTTAGCAACATTAATTCGGACAGGTTCACCTTTTCGCCGAAGCTCAACATATGGCCGAACTGCGTAACCGCCGTCGTGGCCGTCTTGGACCGGGCGCGCCCTAGTGCGTTGCAAAGGACGGAAGTGGAAGCGGCAGCCGGTACCGGTGCGCTCCGTGCTCGATGGCTCCGAGTACCACACGGCTTCCGAGCACTGGCAGTGTTCGGCAGGCGGATTCTGCACGTGACACGCGGTCCGGTTTCTGCACAAACTGAGCTTCCCCACACAGAACTCTCTAGCACTGGCTGCAACACAATCGCTCCACACGGTCGATGACGCTGCCGGCGCTAATAGTGTCAGTGGTAATGATGGCGATACTGGTGCTGCTGCTGCTGCTGCTGCCTGCCTGCGCCAGCTTGCGGATGCCTACGCGCTGATTCTGCTTCGACGACGTTGATGATAAACGGGTCGCGCCGAGGGCTGACATTAAACGGTGCTTAAGCCGGGGAGGGAGTCGTCTCCGTGCGATATTACTACCGATTATTCGTCGTCGCCGTCGACCGGGGGCACCACAATCAATCAAACTGACCGGAGCACACGCACACGAACTGACACATGGGAGAGATCACTGACGTCAGGCTTTTTTTTGTTGCTTTTGCTGCAGATGCTGGCTACTACCGAGCGCGTGCACACACACACAGGCACACACAGGCACAAAATGGTGTCAAATGGCACACGGTCCTACCGGATCGAACAGGATCCTCGTCGTGGTGCTTAATTTCTGCGGAGTCACGTACCGCTCGGTGCTGCCTCGGCTGTGTTTATTGTTTGGTCTAGCGCTTTTCTATTTCCAATTTCCACCTCTTCCACACAATCCTTCACGTCGCGTTCGCGAGCGATACAAGTGGTATGCGAAAACCGCCCGTACGTTAACACTTGGCTAGGTAGGCTGGGGAGCTACGACGACCACACAACCACACGCTTTCCGAAAGGCAATCGCGTCTGAAATGAATGCTCGCGGTGTGCCGCGGCTCGAATTTATAATCTCACGGCCCGTGGGGTGGGAAGGGGGAGGGAGGGCTTGCGGTGGGGTGGTTCGTGCGCGGCTCATTCGCTCTCTTCTTCGGCTAGAAGGCTGGGGGCCTTTGTCTCGTACGAGTTTGCCGCTCTCTAGCCGGTCCACCGCCGAAGTGCTGCCTCTCAGGAGGGGCCCGCTCGCGCTCACCGGCCCGGACACCGGAGGGAGGCTGTGTCCCATGTGTCGCGTGCGTGCGTGTGCATTCCAGCAGAGGCGGCCACCCCAAAAACTCGCACCGGGCCAATCGAGCGAACACGGTACGAAAATTAGCGAATTTATTCTCACGTTTTTGCTTAGCATACGGCACGGAATTAGCTCAGCTAATGAACGCTAACACCGGGTTTTATGCCCTCGTGCAGTGGCGTTCGATGGCGGTTATGTGGCAAGTACGCGCAGTGACCACGGGCCGGGTCAGCCGGTTGATCATGATCAGAAGCCATTAGCACCGTTTGTTTTGCCTTCGTTACATAAAATTGCGCTCCCTCCTTCTCAACGCACCGACACGGTCACCGCATCCGCACTCGGGTCCCAGCAGCTGGATTTGAATCCGATTTGAAACCCGTACGTGGCGTGGATTGTGCCGCTGTTCCCTGCACCGACCCGCTCAGGCCCTCGTTTGTGTTCGTGTGTGTCGATGTGTGTATGTGGTGCAGCCTTCCAGCACTGGCCGGCGATCGTACGATGTCGTCCGAGGCAGCCGCCGTCGACTCGTCCAGCTTCCGCCGGTCCGTCGTGGCCGTTCGTGGCCATTATGTTTCCCTTTTCTGCGATTTCTCTTGCCATTTCCTACGATTGCCGGTCCCGAGACTGGCGCACCACCACGCAAAGATCACTGCCACGAACGCGAGCAGAACGATAGAAGCCTCGTGAGTTGCGAACCTGCCTTCGCCAAGTCCGCAACTCCGTCACACGCGGATAGCACGCAATCGGAGTGCAAGATCGGGTCAGCAGCAGCAGCAGCAGTAGTAGCGACAAATGCGATCGTTAATTAAAATTAATCACCTAAAATCGGCTACTCAAGAGACGGTGGTAAGAGACCGTGGTCGTAGGCACGCACCTGCTGCAGAGACCACGACCAACACGAAGTCGCGACACTTGCACAGGCGCATTGTTAGCGCTGCATCGCCGCCTGCACCCGCTTGCTGAGATGATAAAAGGAACCGTGTCGAGCAGGGGACGGCAAGCACTGGATCGACACTGCGGGAATTGCACCTCGAAGATTCGGAACGGTTTTTTCAGCGATTTGAAGTTGCTCTCACGGAGAGAATTGAAATAGGTTTAGGGATCCTTGCCCAACGAAAGGTGTCCAAATTTTTTGGAGACTCAACAGGTACGCTCTAGGATAACTTGTTGGACGAATTTGGCGATCCGGACTTTGCCAACCCCTGGTGTATCCCGGCTACTGCGACTTCGTGGGTGCTAGGCGGAGAATTGCATCACACCGCCTGTTCACCACGCCACGCCAAGGGTGTATCCAAGGGATGGAATGTGATTTTCACGTGATTCCGCCGTTCCGCATTGTCGGTGGGCCCCGGATAGCTCGAGGACGCAGCCACTTCATCCGGTGCTTGTCAACCGCTCGTCATCGGGCATGCTGTGGGCCGTGTGTGAGAGCTGAGCGAACTGTATCGCTGTATCGGCTCCGTACAAGCACCGGCAGCCCGTCACTGTCACCCGGTGTGTGTGTGTGAGTGTGTGTCCATCTATAAATAAGCCCTTCTGTCGAAACCCTTCAGGTAACCGGAGGGCCTCAGGTTGGGGAGGGCACCCAGAGCAGGCGTTGAAGGCCACGAGTGGGCGGACGAAAACTGCCAAATATAAACAATTAACACCGCCGTGTGCCCTGCTTGCGCTGCTCTCTTATCTGCCCGTACCTGGTCCCTTTTCTCAAGGCCTTTCGGTGGGCCCCGCGGGCACGGCGCAACAGGAGACTGCGAATCACAAGCTCACGACATTTCAGAAGTTCCGGAAACTTTCCATCGTTCCACGAATGGGAGGCCTTTGGACCCAGCTTGCCCGGGGGGTTGTGATTTTCCGATCCGATAGCAGGATGATGCGGTGGAGAGGTGGACAGCTATTACGCATCGTTCGCATATACTACGCGGTGCTAATTAGTTGGCGTTACACAATGTCCAGAACAGAATTACCGGGCGGTTAGATTCGTGGTCGTTTCGTTTTTTTTTCTTCTTGTCCATACTCTCCATACTCTGATTAATAGCAGTTAGTTGTGGGGTATGCGCTTAATTACAACCATGTGCGATGGTGTCATGCATGTGAGCATTGCTGTTGGGTGATTTTTTCAAGAAATTTACACTCATTAAAATATTGGGTCCGATATCTCCCTCAATCTATCGCTAGAGGCGATTCTAATCTGAGGACATTGAGGACAATTTGTTGGTCATATGGGTTGAAATGGAATGGACTGACGCCAAGTTCTGCGAAAGTGACGTCAAGAGAGACTGAAATCATGCCGCAGTCTTTTCGCAATGGACATTGTGTACGAGAGATAGATAAACTAGTGCACGTGTCACTGCTGAATCACAGAACCGCGTTCTCTAGAGGAGGACAAGAACCAACGTTAACAGGAAATATCCAATTATGAACCGTTCATCGAGTCCCCTAAAGACGTTTGGAAAACCTTGCGACGGCGTGAACTTTCCCAACACCCAGCAAATCGCAACTAACGCTCAGAATTTCATCATCCACACGTGTATTCAGCGGAAGTCGAATTCTCCGCCGAGTGTTCACTACTGTGTGTACAAAAAGGGCGCTGGCTTTCGTATCAGCACAAAAAATACCACGTACGAGCCTTGTCGCCAGTAAAATAAACATAAGAGCAAAAAAGGGAGAGAGAGAAAAAAAACACACTGTTTAAACATTCCATTGGTGCCACCGGAGCCGGCCGCACTGGGCACGGCCCGGGCGTCGGTTGCACACGATTTGTCCATGCCCCATTGCATATCGATATCGGTCGCACATAAGTACCGAAACGGGGGAGCGTTCCCAGGGGGGAGTTTCCTCTCTCCCATCGCCCAGAAACACCTGGTGCCCTAATCATGTCGGGAGCTGCCGGTCCGTGCGGTAGAATTCGGTGGCCCTCAGGTGCGTTTACTCAGGCCCCTAATCTAAAAAGCTCCCGAAGCGAAAATGGAAGATATGCTGATGCGGCGATATTCTTTACCTTCACCGTCGACTTATCGACATCACGAACGCGCCACGGACCAACCAAATGGACTGCGTCGGCTAGTCTTGATGCTCGCATCTTGCCCGCGGCAGTGGGACCGTGGCCCTTCCGGCTACTCTCGCATTTCAGGGCACGGCAGCGGCGTACACACAGCGAAAGGTCCGCCCTGTCCTGCCTGCCGGGGGCGAACCGTAGCGCGACCTTCACATCGGGCCGCTTTCCCGATGCTGTGTCGATGCTGGGGTAGAGCCCATCAATCACCATTACACGCTTCCACGCCGGTCCAGCACCTTGGTCTTATCTTTGCAACGAAGTCATTGAAGCCATCACGGCTAATTTGCAAAGGAGTCAATCGGGACTCGTACCGGGCCGATCTTATCTTCCGTCCGTATCACACCCCCCTTTTGTTTGTAATGGTTCGTTTCGGGGCGGGAACGGCCACCGCAGCCCGGGGGGCTCAATTTCGATGTCAACGCCTTTATCGGGAATGCCAATTACGCTGCAGTGATTCGTCGAATCATGGCATTAATTAGAAGCTCCCTGACGCCTAATGGGTCGTTACGATGTAGAGCCTCTAGCGCGGGCACTATAAATCCAAAAAGTGTTCGGATTAATAGATAATCATTTTAAATCCTGCGGAATTGAATGAAGATTGCTTGTGTCGTTGGCTTCATCACATACAAACTAAGAACTTGGCGTTATATCTGAGGGACGATCGCGTGGTCAGGTGCGTAGCGCATTGCCTCACACACCACAGATCGTGGGTTCAAATCTCAGCTGTCAACACAGACAGTATAATGACTCTATTATAGCTTTTGTGTTGTGCGTGGAGATCCACGTTTGTCATTACATTATAAATCACAAAAAGATATGAAGCCCCTTTTTCCGAACTTGAAGTTCGGATCTTAGTTAACTTCAACATGTTCCCACGTAACTTAAGGTCAATATTGCAATGCTTTTGGAGCTCATCAAATGATTAAGCACTATTGGCCAATAATATAGTACTGCAATAAACCCAATAGACCCATTCGAATAGTCTACATCCAGCTGCTAAATGCACAGTCAGCTACTAAAGCTAAAGCCACAACATCAGCCGATCGCAAACGAATCAAATAACCCATTCAGAGAAACATCGTTTGCTGAAACGTGAACGTAAACGTTCGAGAGCGATGAAAGCGACCATATCACATCTTCAACGCGATAAGGCGAGATGCGATAAGGTAAACTCATGACGGGCAATTTTAAGTACTCCGTGCACCGGTTGCTGATCGATTGGCTGAGAAGGAAATGGTGGGTGCTTAGATTCGCAAAAATCGTTTTTCGTACTCTGCACGATCCGACGGCTTTTCGGATGAAGTCAGGATGAAGTGTTTATTGCGCGCGATCAAAACGGAACTGCCCACGCGTGCAGGATCTCGCGCGACCAGTGGAGTCGCAAAGAGGAGACGAACGAGAGGACGTTAAAAAATTGAAAATAAAACCTCCCGGGAATTACCTGTGAGGATCAGCACGATTGGGTGGCAATGGGACCCGGTCCGGCCCGGTGCGGCGACGTGGAAGGAAGGAATCATTAATGACCCGGCAACAGCGGCACGACTGGCAACGCGCGGCAACCCATTCGTTCGCACACCAGCAACCCCCTCCCCCAACGAGAAGGCCCCATCGCCCGTTTAAAGGGCGATCGTCGCGACCGGCACAGGTCGTGCGGCACACACCGGTTTCCATTCGATATCTGTCAGGCGGTATTAATTTCGCTCCGCTTCGCGCGCGTGTGTGTGTGTGACTGTGCTGCCCCGCTGCGTGTGATCGCGACCGCGAAAACCACCGCGACGACCGCGTCAGCTGTCGCGCGGCCGGGCGTCCCGCGGCAGCGCCCGCCCGCGGTTCCGCCCCGAAAGGCCCACCGCGACCAGCGCCAGACACGATGGAGCCGATCACGTTCGGGTCCCGTCGGCAACCGGCTGGGGCCCGGCGAGCGCGTGCTACCGCGAGTGACCTGCGCCCACCCGATGGGCCCCCGGCGCGGAAAACCACACGCGAACGCGCTGACGCAACCGCGAAAGCGAGCTGCGACGAACCAACCCGAAACAGAAGGGAAAGAACTTCATCTCCAGCTCCATTCGGCACGGGCGAGCGAGAGGGAGAGACACAGCAAATGACACAGCCGCTTTACGAGCAGCTTCCACCCTCGGGGCTAATGAATGATCGTGTGCTGCGGCGAGCTCGGAGATCTTGCTGCGATCTTCGCGAGAGCCCCCCCCCCCCCCCCCCCGCTCCCGGTTTCTTCGGCGTGTGTCATTTTGCCAGCCGTTTTGCTGTGTCGTGATTTGATGTCGTTCGAAATTGGCAAACCGGCGGTTTGGAACGGGCGCGCGCTCTAGGAAAGTATAATGGCACACGAAAGATCCGCCCGCTTCGGATGCCCGGGCTGACGTCAATTCTTTCTCTCTGTCGCCCCGTTCGCGCGGTGTGCTCGGGACCGATCTGCTATCGGACAAATTTATGATTCACGAACACTTTTAATGCCAAGCGTGTGCCAATCAGGCGTCGATCAGAGAGGACGGCGTGCGTTTTTTACACGTTTCTATTTCTCGGTTTTTTGTTCGCTCGGCGCGTAGAGCGGCTACAGTGGAGTGAACGTAATCGAACGCACTTCCAACAACGAAAATCCCCAACTGATCTTCCAAATCTTGATGCGCTCCAGCGCTCCCTCCGAGTTGGTCGCTTTTCGCTACAAAACGACCTAGAACTCGCCGCACCAACGTGAGATAGTTCACGTACACGCTCGATCGGTCATCTCCTGTCCCCACCCGTTTGGAGCACTTGCACGGGCTGTGTGGTGCATCTCGTGCATCGCTCCGATTCGACTCCAACCGGCGGCCGTACGTGCACGAACGAGACACCCAATCACGACCGACTAGTTCTCTTCCGTTTTGCTCCGCGGACCTGTACGCGAACCGTGTCCTTCCCCTGCTCCTCGTCTACCCACCCGCACCTAAAAGACCGGCTATCAAGGTCAAAATAACTATAAAAATGACATATTACACTCAGCTGTTCGTCTTGGCGCTCGTTCGTCAGCCCGCGCAACGCATCCGTTATGAGTTCGCGGCACGTTCGGCAACGCGCACCGCGAGGTGACCGGGTAAGTGGGCTGGTTAAGTGGCGGTTCGCCCTACCGGGTCCGGTCGATGCAGCTGGCCTTCTGCAGGAGCGCTTCTCCGAGCGAATGGGAACGGGCAGGGGAATTCCGCGGGACAATCACTATCAAGACTATTAGTAACAGTAGGTAGATTTGAAATGATCTCCCAGCCACTTAGTTGGGGTTTTACTTTTTTGAAAGATTGGGTGTACCACAAAATCTACATATGGTAGTATCAAAACCGATCGTTCTATTGTAAGTCGTACTACTTTAGAACAACGTTGCTTAACTTCTAGCACGGACATTGGGGAAATTTTCGAAAACTGACTACTGAGGACTGTGGATGAGCCATGTCTTTACTAATTGTAGACATTTTGGGAGATTTAAAGAAGTTACGTTTCTAATTGATAAAGACCTATGATAATACTGACCAACACTTTCCAAAGACATGTTTGAATGGTTACATAGCACAGACTTAGTGAGACAAAAAAGCACGGATACCTTACGGATGACCTCATATTTAATTGCAGTCCGCAACGCATGTGAATGCCCGAACCAAACGAAAAGTTGATCGATCCTACAATTTCGTGCCGAACTGTGGCGTAAAACTAGTTTTTTTTACGAAATGGGCTGGAATTTCCGTTCCAACGTTTATCGCGATGCTTGAAACGAGACCGACGAAACGCCGATGCGAACGTTTAGCCATCCTGCAGCGACAAAGGAAGCCTGAACTGGTGTATAAGCGATGAGTCATAATCGTTAATCAGGTTTCCTTTTTGCCACACAGATGCTGCCTTGCTAACAGCGAACCCCGGCCCGCTTTATATAATGACACCATGTGGGGCCTTCGTTCGGCGGTACGACGCAAGAACCCGGTCCGTGGGACGAAAAAGCTTCGTTCACCTGACCCGATGAAACGTGTAGAACATTTTCGATCTTACGATCGCCAGCTACTGGGTCGGCGAGCTTCTGAATCCCGAACCGTAGGCTTGTAGCTTGATTGATCGATGTCACACGTCGAGATCAAAAAGACCGCGCCAGCGTCGGATCCGGTTTAGTGACGTACATGCGCGCGTGCGCGCGCGCCCTACATGCCCACCGTCACGTAGGCATGTCAAAGGCCGTAGAAAAGGAAAGGAACTTTCTACGCTGCAACTGATCGATAATCGCGAGAGTAGAATAGAATTATCGTGTTGAAAGAGAATTGCCATGTCAATGATCACCGTCCTGCACGAGCTTGATACGCGTTACTATCCCGTCGCAGCGAGCTCCATTTCCAACACTTCAGTAGAGCACCGGCGCGTTATTCACCTAGTAGCCAACCGGGGCGCGGGCGACCGGGCGATCGTTGGCCGTAGTGATCGGTTGTCTCGTGCAATCATTAGCCGCTGTTGCACCGCGACGCTTGCGTGGAAAATACCGCATGAGCGATTAATTGCATGAATCATTTAATTTACCTAGTTAGAATAGTGGAAAAAGTAGATCTCGTGCTCCGCTGTGCAAGGTGCTATTCACCCTTCACCCTTCACTGGAACGCGACCAGAAATAGAGCGTTCACCGAGATAGGTGGAGGTAGTTCGCTCACTGGTGGATGGTACATAATACTGCGAAATGGATATTACCCATTCGAAGCTATGGATTCAAAGAATAGATCATTTATCATGTTTTCATAGGACTCTAGCGTCGTTTCATTAGTGATGCATAATAACGATGCAAAAAGAAAGCCATATTTCAACAATAAAGGCACTCACCACAAGTCACGTGTTTTGCTGATGAGATTGCAATTCTAGAAGCAATGAATTGTCCTAGACTTCCAATCGGCGGTGCGAGACGAAAATCCAAACATTTAAACTAACTAATTACCGAGATCATAAAGCTGATGTAATCAAAAATCATATCCTTCGGTTGATTCCAAAGTTTTAGTTATTAGACTTTATGCTTTCCAGATTGATATTCGAGAACTTCCAACCAATCATGTGATAACTTTCAGCATACGTATATTTGATGGCAATGTACGATGAATCAATCAATCAACGTCACCTTGCAAGAAACTGGAAGTTACCGGAGGAATTGTTTGACTCTTCGCTGTGGAAAGACCAAATAGTACATCACGATCTTTCATCGGAACGATAGTCATGAAGAAACGCTATGGTTCTCTATGGGATTTTTAGTACCATAGATTGCTGGATTCCATGTTTCTTCATTTTCAAAAGTCTTGTTACAATCCTGATCAGTACTGATGAGCCTGCTAGACTTACCAACATCAATCTCGCTCTTACCGTGACGTTAATTTCATGTCAAAATACACCGTCAGAGTGTTCGTAGTCCAACATAACCGTGCGATAAGGAGCCGTTTATTTTGAGCGGTAAAGGAACAGAAAAAAAAACACATACACTACATCATTCGAATTTGTAATCAACGAAGAATGGCCTGAGCCCTTTACGTTAATCGCAGGGGGTAAGAAACCGTGGGCCGGGACCGAAAATAGCGCACTCGGTTGGCAATATGGATGGTTCCATGCGGGTTCGAATGAATGACCTGCACGGACGGAAATTGTTTCGCCGCTGATAAGCAGCATCGTCCACAATCAACAGTGCAGCAGCTTCGCGATGATGCGCCAGACTCCGGATGATCACGAGACTAGAAAATGGGCGTTGACATGGTAGATAATGACAGCTCACGTGAAATCACACGGGCCCTGTTTCCAGCGATCCCGCGAGGTTGGTACTACCGCTGTGCACACTTCGTCTTGCTATCAACGTTTGCTTAGTGCACACAACAGCTGCGCTGCCACTCACTGCTGGCAGCACTGCCACCGCCTAGTTATAGAGACGAGCGAAGATCACGCTTATCGAGTACGCCTGACGTTTGCTTGGGCTCGGCAACACTGGGGCCGCATGTTTCCGGTCAGCATATTAACACCTGTTAAGAACATGGTCAAGTTCTTTATGTTGATCTGCACTGGAAGCCGGTGGTACGATTGCACGCTGCTTCAGTTCAAACCACTTGATAGTGATTGAGAGATTTTTCGATTGCACCAGTGCTAGAGGTGTCTATCTGTGTCCACTGTTAAGTCACAATGAGTCTAGTGCTTATTGGTCGTAATCGCATCACTTCTTGTTCTTTGTACTTACTACTAGACTTATTTATACCAACTCAAACTTGTTGCTCCTTGCTAAACTACCGGGTCGTCATAATCGCACCATCGAAGTAGCTTTTTTCTTCGAACACACAACAATCCACAACTTTCGCACCTAATTATCGCCCAAATCCATCACCCGATTTCGGAACCAACTTGTAGTTACATGTAGTTTACATGCGCCACATATGGTGTGCGAAATAGCACCCGGCGAGGTGATTTTTCCACGCGATTTACCGCCAAACGATCAATCATTCAGACGTACTCTATGTTAACTTCGATCCCAGTTGCTTACCTGTTGCTTTTATTTCGCCGAAGTTGCAGACGATGGCACAGATTTTGCGGCTCCGGTACTGCGATGCGCTTGGGACAGAAGCACGTGCCGCTGGGACTCAAAACTAGTGACACGTCTGTTGAATCGGCGAACACCGAACTCGATACTAGTACACAACACCGGCGGTGTGCCCGTGCTAGCTGCTTCCAAGGAACTGCCTAATTGCTACTTCCTGGCACTGAAAGTTCCTCCGTTTCAGGACTACAACAGCAGCAACAGCAACAAAAAGTTTCCAAATGACACACTTTATCTTTGCACTCTGATCCTACGGGACAAACACCCACGCGGAACAAGCACACACACACTCTCTAAAACGCACACACACACACAAGCGCGCTTTACTCCGTAACTGTCCTCCGAGATGTGGGATGCTCCTATCCTCACGAGCGCGAGCAGGTTCCTGCCAGGAGGGTGGGGGAGATGTGAGACCCTTAAGAAAGCGATCAGATCGTTGCGGCTATCAAGACACGATTAAACATCTGCCGGCACTGTAACTTCCCTTTTATAATCCTTGGGAAAATTTACACACTACCCGGCGCGCTCGGCCGCGGTCTCTGCTCGCACCGGCCACCGGGCGCGTCGGTTCCGTTTGGCGTCTTGGCGAAAACGAGACGCGCGCTAAGACGCTTTCGGAGCTGGCAAGTAGTCGAAATGTTCGCCGATCTAAGGGTGCAGCTAGAGTAGGAACGATAAACGCTGCGAGAATAGATAGCACAAACTTCCCTCGCAGCAGCACCAGCAGCAACCGGCGTAGCGCGCAATGATGCTGCAACAGTTAGACAGAGAGCAGGCGAAAGGCCCGCGCTCCAAGTGAGCAAGGGCGCGAAAGAGAGCGAGAGCGAGAAGGATGCCGGATAATATTGGAGATGCCGGACAGAAGCTGGTGAAAAAACGAAAAAAAAACTGTTCCCCTTCGCACGTTTCCTGTAACCCTTCGTAGTGGGTTAATCCGAATGAAAAAGAGTTTTTGCTGAGAGCTGACTGAAGGAAAAAAGCTCTTCTAATTCTAATGTCTCTGCTTTTATTAGTCACTGTTTTTTCTTTAATATTTTCTTGGATAGTTCTAAACTATCGAAATAGTTATTAGTCCTAGACGTGAGGAATATAGGCAGAAAGTCGTTGGAATATGTTTTGGTAAAATAATACCTTATAAAAGTTAGGTTAGTTCACTTAGACCAGATAACCTTAAAGCGGATTTGTCGTGTCATCTCATTTCCTCAAAGATCTCGAGGCGGATAGCAACTGCGTTTCCCTCGCACCCATTTAAACACGGTATCCATGGCTACCGAGCGCGATGACGCATCCGCTGCCTGCGGCTCCGGCCGCCCAAAGCGTATCCTTTACGCCGGGTGGAGAATATATTTGAGCAATTGACTTACATCGCAGTGCAACACGCTGACAGCGAAGGGTGGGCCACCGTGGTGCGAAGGATGATAGCCTGTGCAGTGCACCGTACCCAATCGTGTCCGTTTCGCCCGGGACTCGGTAGTCTCCCAGTGGGCCGGCCTGAAGTTTGCGACTCCTTCTTCTCCTGCTCCCCGGCCCGGTCGGTGCGGTTCGGGCCAATTGATGACTTAATTCTTGACAGCCGCAGCATATCGATCATTTCAATTGGCGACGATTTCTTACCCACCGCCTAGTTATTTAATTCAATTCCGAACCAATCCGAGCCTCTGCTCCGTACGCTGGCGCGCTTGGGCACCGCGGACGATGGGCGAGTCTTTGCGCGTCAGCAGAGCCTGCGTTGACATTCCTTCAAGGTGTTAACTATTAACATGCAGTCAATTTATTCTCGCAAACGAGGTTAGAAACGGAAAACGGTCCACCTTTCACCGAGCAAGGGGGGGAAACTGACGCGGAGCTCTGCTCCGTGCCGGCCTGCGGCTGCCGCCCTGTGAAATTCGTCATTAATCCATTTCAATTCGGTTAATAGATTTCGTTGGCGCTGCTCATCAGGAGTCCTGCTGTTTTTCAATTGATTGAAATGAGGCGTATGTAATCGACGGAGCGGCTCCGTCGGATGAGTGACGCCTCGAGCGGAATAGTCTCGCCAGCGCAGCGTCTCGGTCCACTCGGATACCGAACCGTCCAGTGTCGCATCCTTCCGAACGGCTGCTACCGGGAGGAGAAGCAGCAGCAGAAACATGAGCACCAGCGATTTGCCATGCAGATTCTGGGTTGTCCTCCGCTGCTGAATGATGCATGCGCGAGATATTTAGACGGGTCCTGTTCAGGTGTGTGTAACCTGCAAGCAGGCTACCACCCGGGCGTTAGGGGCGCTTGTGCACGGCGTACCGAACGCTCCATCGTCGGAATTAGAATATCGGAAAGACAAGTGAGGTTACGATGTGCATGAGATTAGCGGCCGAAACGAATCTAACTCCGTCGACAGGCCGTACGATGTCCACTGCCTTCGCTTTGCCCAGACGGCGGGCACGGCAATGGCTCATGCCGTACATGCAATCGAATTAAAAGAAGCCCTACAAACGTTAATAGTAATTAACCGACAATGTAAATACGCAGCGTGCCGCGAAAGCTGCAAAAAAATGCCACGCCTAATCAGTAGCTGCAGATTGCGAATGCGATGTGTAGAATAAAGACCGGCATGAGTTAAGTATTTAATTTTCTCATGTTGATACGTTCTTGACCATTTTCGTAAACCATTACTTAATGAATGTCTCTCTGTGGGATCGCAAAGAATCCATAACATTGAATAACATGTAAACTTTTGAACTAGAAACATTTTAGGTGCATGATTTAGTACAATTCTTTGATACGATGAAATGTTTGATATAATTGACTTGAAAGAACTTGTGGTGTGTACTTTTTTTTTGCTGAAAATAATGAGAAATATCAACCGTAACATACTTAAAATCTCAGTCATGGCGATGAAAGTCATAAGCACTCATTACTTCAATGTACTCAGATGGGGCTACGATTGGTGAACACGAGGTTTGCTCGATTCGTAATCAAACCTCTTTTCCAGCTTCAACTATTGAAGTCATGTAGCCACCGGTGTGCTTACTATAATGCACTATGACAAGTTGGAGCGAACCGCACCACGTGTAGTTTCTGAACCACTAATCTAACCGCACACAAGCACGTGTGAGCGATCCGGGAGCGGTTTCCTAACCTATCACGGTAGCTGGTAGGATAGAGCTAAGATTGTACCGGCGGTACTTCCGTTACTGTTCGCTTCATGAGACAGACAGCGTTTTTCATTGTCAAAGTAATTTAAAAAATTAATAAATATATACCATTGATGAGTGAGTTATGAAAATGAAAGAGTTATGAAAATCGTGTAAAAAATATGCTACAATAGGGCATAACTTTTAAATACAAAGATTTAGAACGAAAGAACTGTAACAACGAAACTTGTTCTAATCCTAGTGCGTCCCATAAGCCGGATTAATTATAATTTATTTTAAAAATAAAGATGTTCTACAGATTGCATAAATCTAGGCTCATTATGCGCATTTATCCGTTATGTGTACATGTACAAATTAATCTTCTCTGTTGTGATAAGTTTCTCGAATCGAGCTTTTACGTCTGATTCGAACTACTCGAATGGTAATTTTGGGGCGGTCTCTCTCTGGTGGTTAAGCCAAATACAGCAATATAAAAGCTTTAAATATCACAAAGCTTTTGGAAAATATATGGAGCTTTAAATTTAACTTGAACGGTGTTGTTTGAATATGATTAATTCTGAACTAATAAGGAGAATTTCCGGAAGAAATAAATTAACATAATAGTTGTAGCAAATATGGGTTGATAGCATTATCAAAAATTATAACTGTAAATTCAAACATGAAAAAAGGCAAGTCAAAAGAGATAGAGAGAGCATTAAAGAGCGAAAACGAGGGATCGTCAGCTGATTGTAATGTCAGGCGAAATGAGGCGAAATCAGCGGCATAAATGTTAGGCAAATAAAGTTAACACTAACGGTCGAACGGATTAAATACTATAATTTTGTGAATTCGGTGTCAATTGCACCTAAAAAGGTTATTTAGGCATCTGAATAAGTTTTAGATACCGAATTCCATGGACAGGTATATAAGGGAAATGGTAAAGATATGTGAGTAAAATTTCAAAATTTTCCGACGAAAATTGTAGTTTTTTTTTATTTTTAAATTTTGAAAAAAATCTTTTTTAAAAAATCCTTTTTCAATCCTTTCTTGAGGTTAAACCGCATGTCGAGGGCTTTTACCGTTTTCTAGTAATTGAAGCTCAATTTATAAAGTTGCAAAAGTGTCAATTGACATCTGGTTTGATCGTTAGTGTTGAATGTGTTGTTGTTTTGTTTTAGAGAAGCTTTGAGCCAGGGGCGAACCGAAGTATGATAGAAATACATCAAATTAACTAATCTTTACCATTTCAACATCAGGCTGTGCTAGCGCTAGTACTAGTGTTCGTGAAACACATCAACCTACTCAACCGCATTTCCGCTGCAACCGCGGACTTTCGACCGCTGTCGCGATCGTAAAACTCCGCGTATTACCAAAAAACTTTCGGCTGACGCGAACGTGCCCTTGAACTACCTCAGCTGATCAGTATTCGTTTCGCGGTTGTGAATCAAACAGGTCGTGTCCGATCGTTGGAAAATTTCGGCACTGTTGATAAGCAAACAACAAGATGATTAAAGTGTTGTGCTATTCCCTTAAAACGAAATCTTTGCCGGTTGGATTGATTGCGAGAAGCGTCTCAACCAGCGGTGTTTTGAATGAAAATCATAGGTAGAGTAAATAAAAAAGAACAAGTGCAACAGGTTGGTTTGAGAATCTTTGGACTGTACCGGTTGTAATCTCACTGCGGATATAAAACTATACCTATTTGTAACATATGCTTTTCTCACGCCAGATGTAAACTTTTGGTGGTCGGCGGCGGCGCTGGAGGATGTTCCGTCGCAGCGAAGGCGTCCAACAAATTGGGCGAGGGAAAAGTAATCGTACTGGAACCGGCTGATGTAAGTGAAACGGGTATTTTTCATATTTGTTATCTCTTATACGGCTTGTGTGATAACATATATCAAAAGTGGAAGAAAGGTTTTAATTCTTCGATCTCCTGCTGTCAAATGAAAGTTAATTGGTTAATTAATCAGCAACGAAGCGGCTTATCGACATCCGTTTTAATATAGCCTGGTATGGGTGCATTTCTTATCTGTCCTCTTGGCAACATGCAGGTCGATTTCTAGCTCTTGTTTTAGGATATGGCCAAATATTGTGACTAATATTTAACTTCTATGAACACCAGATCACATATTCGAATTAGCAGCTCCAATCTGGAATGTATTTGAACAGTCATAGATAGTCAAAAAATAATTGATGCTAATGAAAACAGCAAATCAAAATGACTTTGCATGTCTGGCACTCTAATTTAGAACTTACCATAACTATTCGCTTAGCATGTCTAGGTTCAATATGACATGATGCAAATTGGGTCACACATACTATACAATAAAGTATATCGCATTAAATATGTCATAACACTATTAATGCTGCCTGTTATGGTCATCGCTACAATCATAAAGTTCTAGGTAATGGATGTGAGGTAATGGATGGATGTTCACTAATATTTTATTTCGGATTTTCTTATCAGAAACACTATTATCAGCCAATGTTCACGTTGATTGGAGGAGGTATAAAAAAACTCGATGACAGCTGTCGACCCATGAAAACTGTGCTGCCTGCCCTGGCTACTTGGATTAAGGACTCGGCAGCAAAATTCGAGCCAGAATCGAATACCGTGTACACGAGCAACGGGGACAAAATCGAATACGAATACCTTCTGGTCGCGGTCGGATTGCAGTTGCATTACGATAAAATTCCCGGACTATTGGAAGCACTCGCCGTTCCGAATGGCAAAGTGTGTTCAAACTATTCACCAAAATACGTCGACCGAACGTTCCAATCTCTGCAGAACTTCAAATCGGGCAATGCAGTGTTCACTTTTCCGAACAGTCCCGTTAAATGTCCTGGTGCACCGCAAAAAATCCTGTACATAGCGGAGCATTATCTCCGCAAGGTATGAAATATTAGGCGTGTGCAGGAAAGTTAGTGTATGACTAGCCATCTAACGATCGATCGATCGGATGTTTCTGTTTTGCAGACAAACAAGCGTAAAAATGCCCAGTTGCAGTACAACACTTCGCTACCTGTGTTGTTCGGAGTGAAACACTACGCAGATGCGTTGTGGGAAATCGTGAAGAAACGCGATATTAACGTGAATCTTCGAACGAACCTAGTCGAGGTGAAACCAGCCACCGACGAGGCAGTATTCGAAAATCTGGACAAGCCTGATGAGCGATTTACCGTTAAGGTAAGTAGGTCAGGTGGTCTCTGGCAATGGGGATGTTAACGACGAGCTGTGACATGACATCAATCCATTAAACCGACTCTATTTATGCATTTTCAGTATGAGTTTTTGCACGTCACTCCACCCATGGGTGCTCCAGATGTGCTGAAGGCTTGCAAAAGCCTTGTTAATGAAGTGGGCTTCGTAGACGTGAGCAAGGATACGCTGCAGCATCAGAAATTCAGTAACATCTTTGCCATCGGCGACTGTTCCTCTTCCCCGAACTCTAAAACCGCCGCCTCCGTGGGTAAGAAAACGAGACCTACTTGCAGCAAATGCAAATTCAAACGCGATCTCGCATCTGCATTGCATCGTGCATCGTGATGATTTTGTTGAGATACAAGCAACAGGAGCGTTGCTATAGTAACAACAACATCAGAGTAGACTATGAAGTGGTGTGGTTTTTTCTGTATATAAAACGGTAGCAGAACGTAGTTCGAACTCATTCCATTTCGAAACGTTAATAAACTTACTTATAACTAATAGGTTATGGGCCCAGAATTTAGTGAAAAAGCGCGATTCTGAAGTTGTAAGCAAGTATACAGCGGCGTTAAATAACGAAATCGAATCGAACTTGCGGAAAGCAACATGGCGGAAAACGCCCACAGTTCAATGGAAAAGCTGAACGACCACAAT
>KB672979.1:10725146-10760354 GCA_000349145.1 Anopheles dirus
TTTGCCATCGGCGACTGTTCCTCTTCCCCGAACTCTAAAACCGCCGCCTCCGTGGGTAAGAAAACGAGACCTACTTGCAGCAAATGCAAATTCAAACGCGATCTCGCATCTGCATTGCATCGTGCATCGTGATGATTTTGTTGAGATACAAGCAACAGGAGCGTTGCTATAGTAACAACAACATCAGAGTAGACTATGAAGTGGTGTGGTTTTTTCTGTATATAAAACGGTAGCAGAACGTAGTTCGAACTCATTCCATTTCGAAACGTTAATAAACTTACTTATAACTAATAGATTTTGCCGGTTTATTTGTCTCTTTCGCTAGCTGCCCAGTCACAAGTGGTGTACAAAAATTTAATGGCAGTGATGGATGGTAAAGCACCTAATAGGGTGTTCGATGGGTACGCATCTTGCCCACTGGTCACGGGATACAACACGTGTATGTTGGCTGAGTTCGACTATTCTCTGACGCCCTTGGAAACTTTCCCGCTGGACCAGCGCAAAGAACGTTTCTCGATGTATCTAATGAAGAAAGATTTCATGCCACCGCTGTACTGGCATTTGCTGCTAAACGGACTCTGGAACGGACCTGGGCTCATGCGAAAGCTTATGCACCTGCGACTTTAAACCGATGTTACTGCTGTGATTCATAATGTCGTTTATTTTAACATATATGAAGGTGAATGAAAGGTATATTCCGAGAATTGGCAATAAAAAAGTAAATATTTTAAAGGTATGCAATAATATGTTTGTTATTCTGTCCAGGCCATGTCAGCACGACGTGCTCAACCGTGAGCGGGCCAGATAAGAAGATTCTGTATCGAAGTGATAGAATCCCAATGCTTTATAAGCAATGAAGCATTTTAGCTCAAAAATTTGTAGTTATAACCAATTGCTTAAAGCAAGTATTGATAGTAGACTACTATTTCAGTGTATTGCAAAGCTTAAAACATTGCAAAACTAATAGAAATGGCAAATAGGTTGTGATAGAGGTTGGTAACAAAATCATCTTATTTTTATTTTGTAAATCAGATCGGGAATCGTGTAGAGCCCTTTCGTATTGTGAAGCTTTTACTGTTTACCGATCGAATATTTTATCGATCAGTTCAGAATAGTCCTCAATTTGTACAGCGTGTCTTCTTCCATGACTAACGGCTCGACCACTGTGTACCAAAACAAACAAACGTCAAGCGCTTCCTTTTCGGCCTATGACCTGCGGTCGTGCGATTATTGTAAACTCTAGTTAAAACCACTTGGTAAAAGCACAACATGTGCCAAAATCATAAAATTACGTTCTAATCAACTACCATGAAACAGTGAATTAGTACTCCAGTCATTCCCGAACATACCATTCCTTTCAGTAAATTTGTGATATGGTTTGTAACTCTTACGCTGCTAGAAAGATCGTTAACTACAGTTCGATTATCGCGACGGTGGCAGCGATTCCTTATCTGCTTAGTTGGAAATCCTCGTCGGCCACAGCTACAGTGCATTGAACGCACGTAACATGGGTCTCGTAGGGCTGTTGCTCATGATTTTGGACCCTTTCAAAATAGTACGAAATTTTGTTATCAAGCCTATCGCGACATTTGGTTTGGCGGCTGCCGAAGAATACAAAGCGCGCAAGGAGAGAAGCGTGAACACTACGAAAAATGTGTTCCTGAAGTTGTTCATAGTCGTTTTGGTTGGATTTTCCGTCGTATGGGCTTCGATATTCTTGTACCTGTACTTCTACTATTCGTATATGCCATCCGTGTTGCATTTGAAGGATGTACACTTGAACTTGCGGTGAGTATTTGAATGCTTTTCAATGTGTTTCACAATTTCGTAACTGGTTTGCAACGGCTTTCCTCTATTTTTTTCTATTTGTAGTGAATGCAACAAATGGGCGAGCGACTGCAAGTCTTATCCAACAGCGAACGTTGCCCTGACAAATCACCAAAGATTCCTAATGGTCGGTCAACCCTACAAGGTCATCCTGAACCTAGAAATGCCGGAATCTGAACACAATGGTAAAATAGGTAATCGGTTGTGTTTGTCCTATTGCTTGGGATTTGGTGTAGTGTAGTTAGTTAATGTAAACCCTCATTTAGCATGCCACATACACATGTACTATATTTATTATTTGCTTTTACCAGGCATGTTTACGGTGTGCGGCACGATGAAGGATTACGAGCACGAGGAGGTAGCCAAATCCTGTCGAATGACAATGCTGCACTACAAATCCGATTTGCTGAAGACGATCCTTACCTTCGTGTTTGCACCATTATTGATATTTGGCTATCGTGAACAAAAACAGATGGTCACGGTAGAATTGTTTTCTAATTTCCTGGACGATTCGAACCACCCGGCTACAAACATCGATATCATCATTCACTCTCAGGATATTCAACTTTACTCGGCCCAGCTGCACGTAGTAGCTAATTTCACGGGATTACGCTATCTAATGTTCAATTGGCCGGTTCTATCAGCAATTATTGGTGAGATTTCGCTCAAATCTGGTGTTTGGACAGTCTGCAAGCGGCTATGTAATGCTCTTTGTGTTTATTTATTTGCAGGCATCACTACGAATCTATTTTTCATCTTAATTGTTTGCGTTTTGAGTTGGTATCATTGGGACGATACGGAGTGGATATCAGACATAAGAGATCGGTACCAACAAATTGTGCAAGGTGTATCTAAAGTTGCTGCCATAGAGCAAACCAAAGCTCTAAAACCAGTTAACGAACCTGAAACAGCCACAAAGGATTGGCTAATAGATGAAGAATAACGTTCGCGTTACGATTGTTATAGTTTTGTAATAAAGTGTTCAATTTTTACATTAACGCATTGAAACAATTTGAGTGATTGAAAGAAGCTTATTGTAGGGCAGGAATTAATGTGTAAAGCGATTAAAGGAAGTAATTTGAAGAAGTCGATAAAATTAGGTTATGGAACAACTGTACCGATTGTGAAGTAGATAACAGTTTCTAGAATCGTTGAAAAAGTGTAGTTTAATTATGTTTATCATTTCAAAACATTAATAGTGGCGTTATTTATGCACTACACAAGCTAATTATGTTCACGATATTTTTTTTATTATTTCAATCAATATATTGCAATATTTATTCATGCCTCTAAAATAAAAGAAAGAAAATAATTCAAATTTTGATCATTTGACTAAACAATCAGTAAACATTGTTCAATTAATCAGTAAACGATAGAACGTAACAGACTAAACAACATACATTCTATCGAATAATCCAAATTAATAAAATGTTTTAATCAATTTCAGCGGAACGATTTTTTGTTATAATGTACATTGTGAAACATGTCGTGCTGAATGATATGCTTTTGAAATGATTTACCTGTTGTAATGAGCAAATGAATATAATGCAAGTCATTGCATGAGTTTAAGCAAGAATTGTAAATAAATTATTATTTCTCTTTATAAAATTAGTGCATTTCTGCAATTTTTATTTCACGTTGTGTATGTCGACTGACTGAGAAACGGCAATGTCGACTAAACGATCGATTTGAAATTAGGCGCGGCAAGAACGTTCATCCGACAAATTCATCCCATAGGTTCATCCTTTGAAGCTGAGTTATTTAACAATTACACTAACTATATTATTTATTTAGCAAATAACAAAGATGCCCACTGATATTTCTAATGATACACAAATAATTAATATGCACAGCCTAGTCTTACTGTTTTTAATAACACACATGTTAAACACAGCTAGAGTTAGTGCTCGTAGTATACGCAGTATGTATTTTAGTGCCATGAGTCATGCTGGATCAGCCGTCACTCATCAAAATTCACCTACGTTTGCAAAATTTTGTGCGTGGTTAGTTTTTACGTTGTCGTACCGCCGTACCGCCACACACACACACCCCCGTCTACATTTTCTGTTTCAATGCAACGCATGAAATTCGTCTGTATTTCATTTGCAAAATCTCTCCAACCGACCAAATGGCCTTGGAGAGAAAGGAAAATTGAGCCGTCTCGTGGCCACACTAAGACATAGTGGTAGAATCGTGGCCGAAATAATACGGAAATTGAAAATGTTAAAAATAGCACAATCGACTGGTTCACAAGACAGCGGGTTCCCTATCCATCCCCTATCGTCGGTTATCTCAAACGTCTGAGATTCGGTTCGAATTGTTTTTCTACACATTGGAGTGACCGAGACGCGATATTACGCAAGGTTGCGGTGTGTTGTTGTGCGCAAATCGGACGAAATATTCTGTAGAAATTAGCTTGCCTCCATGATGGATTCCTACGTGAACAGCAATGATCATCCAATAGAGGTTCAAGTGCTGGGTTCCATCTGAAGCTCGCGTTACATCATACCGATTGGCATGATTTTTATTGTAACCTATGACGTCAGTCAGTGCAAGAGAAAATGCAATAAGTTAAATGAAAATCAAAACTTTGCGAACCACAATAATTATTTCTTTGGAGAAACATCATGAGTCACATTGTACCTCCATCTGCGATCAATCTTGCAAGCCTGAGGAGAAAAGATTTAGAAAGTTGTCATCGTGCGTAACGATTTTGCAGCCTTTTCTTCATACCAGTGTCGCAACGTTATAAGATGCCCAAAATGTTTTAAAAGATCTTTAAAGTAAATCGCACACACACATCTCCGGCTCAGCAACTCAAGCTGGATTCGAATACAGCAGAATGGCATTGATATTCGTGATGCGGATGATCATGATGACGGAGAAGATCGTTCCTTTCGCCGATCCTACTGCTGACACACACATGGCAGGCACCTATTGCCGACGAGCAGCAGGCCCTCCTCAACCCAAATAGTGCCACCTCGAAGTCAAATAAATGACATTGTTGTGCGGAAAGAGGAGGAATGACGATCGGGATAGTGCTGTTTGTGTTTCGCGTCCGGTTCCCAGCGTCTTATGGTTATGATTTTTTGCAATTCTCAAGGAAAACATCGGTCGATGACTCTCTCGATCATCGTTGGCGGATCGGCGGTGCAAATGCGAAGATTAAAAAGTCATTTTTCGACAGAAAAAGTATGTTTGATTTTTTTTCTTCTGGAAATACCGTTTGAACACATTTGAACACATTGACGTATGTTGAACCAGTCGGCTATCGGCCGATCTCATGGATGATGCTTGTAACTCGCGCTTGCTACTGCAACTGACAATCCTAACCCAGCGGACTTTGCGATAGTGCGTAATTAAAATTATCATTCAACACACGCTTGCACGGACGAGAAATAAGAATCGGAACTGGCCCCCTTCCTCTCCCACCACCACCACCCCACTCCAGACAGGAAGTATCGAGAGCCCGGAAGAACGCAGGAACGGCTCATTCCAGTGCTGATTCCTATCGCTGCTGTGTGCGTACTAACGGAGGGCCGAGTAATTAGAACCTAGATTTCCCCTTCCCTTCCCATAAACCCGAAACCGGTTGGCAAGAGACAACGGGAATTTGCGCACTCCGGGGCTTCATTCCGGAAGTTTGTATATGAACGCTTCCGTTACGGACACCCGGCGGACACGGTGAGGGCGAAGAGAAGCTTGTAGCGAATGCTGCAGCGAAAACAGAAACACCGGAATGAGCGTTGGACGCATTGGTGATCCATGTCAGCTTACGGCACTTTTCCTCCACGGTACACACACACACACGCGCGCGCGCTACACGTACTAGGCGATCGGAAGTGCATATGATCGTTGTCTCCGATCGGCGATCGTCATGGACCGGGAAATGTTAATGAAGGAAACCGGTAATTCTACACCAACCACACAAAGAAACGACGATGATGTCTGCTAAGGACTATTATCTCGATATTAACAAGGAGCCTGTGCGCTGATGGCGACTGTTCTCATTAGTGCTAGCTGCTTGGACCGGGACACTTAGACTGCGCCTCCAAAGAGTCCTCTTTTTATGTCCAACACCATCTCCACACTACACAGTGGACTACAAAGTGGCGCACCATGACTTCCGCCCCGAAAACTGTCCCATACACCTTGATTCTAATAGCTGCACTTCCGTGCCATCGCACCATGTGTACGCCCCGTTTACGCCGAGTGATCCTGACGCTAGACGCAGATGCCAGACGCAATGCGGTGGTCCTCCCGATGACGCCGCCCCCGGCCTCTTCACTCCGGACGCTCCCGGCGCGACCAGACGACATCCGGCTGATTACTTCATCGAATTCGCTCGCTTTTTCCGTGTGCTCGCGGAGTTTATTGCTCCCGTGTGAGTGTCAAAAATAAACATTTGCCCGACCATGCGACCAGCCGTGGCGCGGCGGCGGTGCGTAAGTCTCTGGGACACTTCTTTTGCGCGATTGCGAAGCTTTGCAAAGGGAGGTGGTGCGCGTTGACATGTGTCAGCTTGCGGCTTTGAGGTTGGCGCGACGTTGGCGCGCTGTATCGCCTTCGTTCTTAGATGATGCGGACCGATGAAGCGGTCTGAACGTTCGGCCACGGTAGCGATGGGGACGAAAATTTCAATCAAAGCCTACCAAGGTGGCACGTCCGTCTGGGGTAACGCTGGTGTGGTTTTGAATGGGCTGCTCGTGAGCTGGTGCTGGACGTGTTTGGAAGGCGAGATACGATTAAAAAAGGAGCTACAATGACAGAATTATTTCAAATTAAGTAGAAAATTAGTATAAGATTGGTCTGAGCACCCTCTAGCAATAAGTAGCACGTAAAATAAACTGACATCGACTATCCAGAAAAGGAAAGGAAAACGAGAAATAGTAGACTTAGACCTATTAGAGTCTGTTGTCGTAACGAAGAAGATGGAGAGCAAACTTTCAACTGCTGCTTACTGAAACGTCATTTTTTAGTGGAATGGGAGCCAACTGTCAAGGCTTATTCGGCAGCGTGCGTGTGTCAACTACGCCATAGTCCCAGCAAGTCAGAGACTCTCCCGATGGGAGACGATTTTTTATATTAACACGAATCGTCAATTACAACCTTGAGAGGTTGGGTTGGTGTCCATCCAATCTCAAGCATCTGGCCCACACATTGTCCCAAAATTCCACCCCGTCCGAGATTATTCGATGTTGTGTGTGTGTTTGTGTATACAACCCACTGATGATAACACAGATGAGCGAAGCATGCGCTCGCACGATCACAGCGATTGCAGCGACGAGAATTGCTCCAATATGATCCACGTCTCAGCAGCTGACGGATGTAGCTGAATCAAGGGTGAACTTGGGTGTATGCGTGCGTGCGCCTGTATGTGTATGTGTCTCATCCCGCGGTACAAACTTCCTCGTGCATGACGTCAGCTTGAGCGCAGGCGGGGATGGCCGACGGGCGGGAGCTGCCCGCCCGGTTTCCGATCGTTAACTAGCGGCGCCAGCGCAAAGTGTTCGATCGTGTCCAATTGGTGCCGAACGTAACGTCGGCCGGGCAGAACCCTCCTACAACCTACACGGGCGCGCGCGCGCGCGCTCTAACGCAACCCACTGCCGTCATCATCGGACACCGGCCGCACACAGTGGCCGCGGTGGCCTCGCTGATAAGTCGCGAATTCGGCACGGGCGTCGGCTATTTTCAATCCCCCGCGCTGTTGCTGGTGGTGGTGGTGATGTGAGCGAAGCTGGTGTGAGTACATTTAAATTTTAAATGCCCTGTTCGGGCGCATGATAAATCTCCGGAAGAGGTCCGACAGAGGCGTGGCAGGATGGGGGATAGCCGCGAACACAGGAAAGCGGCTTCCGTTGCGTGTCCGCGATGGCGATGGGGTGGGGCGTGCGGCGGAGGGAGGAGAGGAGCCTGGACGGCCAATGTGTGTGTGTTAGCAGCTGTGTATGTAGACACGTGAGTTTGTGCCGTTTTCGGGCAGAACGAAAAAGTGCGTGGATAAGGCGAGCGTTGCAGAAGAACTGCGCCAGGGCCAGCGAAAATGAAACAGATACGAGTGAAGGAAAGCACCCGGAGCGAACGACTTTTGCATCGTTCGGCCTGTGTGTGCGATCTCGTGATCGCGCACAGGCGGGATGTCAGAGGGCGCCCTCCCCGCCAAGTTCGGGGGTGGAATCTTGGGGCGGACGCCCAAATTGGACGGTGATACTATCACCGCTGCTGCTTCGCTTTGGCAACACACGGCCACACAACGCTCGAACTTATTTTTGCCCCGGTGCGTGTGTGCGTACGGGTTAGGTGTTCCCTTGGAGCTTGGACGTTTATATTTGTACCATTTGAAATCGTCGTGGTTGCTGTTCTGGCCATTTCACGCCCCACGGTTAGGGGGCCGTTTGCTGCTGATGTTATTGTCGGTATAGAAGGGAAGGTGCACTACTCGAGGCATGATTGGGAATCCGTTGAGTAAGGGTTGTAATATTCTGCTGTGCTTCCACTTCTTCTCAGGATGAGAACGTCCGACGCTGTCACACGTCCAGAGCATCTAGACTTGAAGCTAATGTACCTCTAGCTTGAACGCGCGGTTATGTAATACATCAAATATTACCGTTGCAAATAGATGATCGTATGGCGCAACGGTGCGTTCCGTACACGAACCACTAACGGGATGGTAGGATCTTTTTTGTGGCATTTCGTTACTGTTTCACCTCACAATCTAGGTAGCAATAGTTTTTTTCACCAAGTTTGCCACCATAGCAGTAGTGTACACTTGATATGCACAGATATAACTTCATTTGCAACTTAACATATCTCATTGGACAAAATAAAAAAAAAATCATGATGAACTTCGCGTGAGGCATTTGGGGTGAACAATTAGTGTTATAATGTTTAAACTCAACACATCTGAGCATATAAGATTCTAAATGAGGAGTTAAGAGAATGTTCTTCCAATCTTGAGCTGGCCAGCAAGTAACAAATGTTGCTGAAATCATCAATGTCTATATGTTACATCAATATTTCAACAAGACGTACAGCCTAATAAATCAAGAATTTTCATGTCGTCAATAAAAAACCAACACTGCACTGAAAATGCACGCTCCAAGATATCGATATCGATATCAAAGATATCGATATCGATTTCGATATCGAAACAAAGTACGATCATAAATTTTGCCCTAACAACTTGTTAATTCTTAATATCCATCTCCTTCGTTTCTTCCTTGGTACAACAACATCAACTAAGTCTAAGACCTGCACGTTACAGGTTTTCTTTGACTCAGTTATTACCCGTAGCTTGGATAATAGTGTATTCTACGTACGGGGTAACGATCCAGTTGATATTTGACCTTGCGCTTGTTCACAGGACCATACGTGCGCCCCTAGTATAAATGATGTTTATGCCAATACTAACTAATGAAACAAGCAAAGCAAGTGAAACAGTCGAATGTTAGGCATCGATCAAGTAACAACGTGCTAAAAAAAATCGACCGATAGATCGATCGCTACCGTTAATCGTCGTAACTGTTCCGAAGGCAACAGAACTGCATGGGCCTTCTGCACGTGTTTCCTTACCAAACAACCAACATCTGCCTAAAACAAACTCGCTGCTAGAGCAAATAATAATTCGCTATTGCAAACAACTCCGGCATCCGGACGCATCCGGGGACGGCATCCGTATAGCACCGACCAGCCTATTTCGAGAGGAAATTAATCTCCTTTCCATCTATCGCCTTTCTTCCCCCGCCCGGCCATAACGGCGCCCTCGTTACCCGGGGCCCCCGTCGTACCCGCAATCAACCGCCGTCCTTTTAACCCTCTCACTCATCCGACACGATCTGCGCGATCCAATCAGCGCGATTGATGTGGCCCCAACAACCGAACACGCAGAAAAAGGCCCTGCGTGCAAAAAATCGCGACCAGCGGCGGCGGCGGCTTCAGTCCCAGGTCCGGGCCAGCGCCAAAAACGGCGATGTTCGAAAATTGCGAAATGAGCCTAACAAAACCAAAACAAAACAGTAACGAAAAACAACAAAAGCGCTTAGCGAAAGGGGCTCCTTCGGGCCGGGGCGCGAAAGAGAAAGGAGAGAAATAAAAATTCATTTAAAAAATCGCCCGATCGGTTTTAAAAGAAGCATACGCAAAGGGAGAGCGAGAGAGGGAGAGAGAGAGAGAGAGTAAGAGAAGCACACATAAAGAATTCCCCCCCCCCCAATCAACCCCCTCCCAAACACAACACCACAACAAAAACTCCCGGCCCTGTTTGTGGCCCGGAATCGTGATGGCGCGGTGGTGGAAAGTGCGCTTGATTTATTGGCCGGCGTTTTGGCCGATCGTGTTTCAACGGGTACGGTGGAGTTCGGTAAATTTATTCAAATTTCAAGTTCAATACACAAAATACCGCGGGCGATTCGATTCTGCCGCGCGGGAGTTTCTGCGGCACCGAAAAGAAGAAGCAAAATAAAAAAAAAACGACCGAAGAGGACCGCGAAGGGGGCAAAAGCATAAACCGCCCGCTCCCGGCCGCCCTTGAACGCGCCACAAGCCCCCACCCGGGAACCGTTTTGGACGATGACGCTGTTCCACTTCGAAACGCGCTCAAACACACACACCAGCGCGAAACGCGAAACAGCAATATGTTGCGCGAATGTGCAACCGCCGGCAAATGTGGCATTAAATCGCCCATGTCGAAGAAGGCGAAAGAGGCGAAAAGCTTGGAACCGGAATGGCGGGTGAATGGCCACCCGACGGTTCGACCTACCCGAATGCTCCATTGTGGAACGCGGACCAAACCCCCCCCCCCCTGCGGGATCCTGTGCGCACACTTCCTCGAAACACCTTCCTTCGCGTTCGCGCGGTCGGTTTGATCGGGTTGATCGACACACACACACGCATGCGATCGACCGCCCAGAAGGATTCTTCCATCTTCCCAGCCAGCAGGGGTGGCCCCAAAACCAGGCCGGCCGCAAGTTCGAGCGAAAAGTGTGTGTATGTGTGCAAAAATGAAGCAAAAAGTAAGACCTCCAGCGGTAATCACTAAACCGGAGATCAAAACCCCCCGCATTGGGTGGGTGTGAGAGAGAGAGAGATAGAGAAAGAGAGGGAAGAAAGAGAAAAGCCGTACGCAAACTTCCACCAACATTCGGGTCGGGCGGCGAAAATCATCATAAAATCCCAGGCCAGCCAGCCAGCCCAAAAAAACACTGGTCGCCTGGTTCCGCTGGAGACATAAACAGAAAAGTTTATAGAAATACACGTTTGGCACAAAAATACAAACAAACGGCACCGTAGAGGCTGAGGGGACGGTGTGGAGGCGGAGTCGATGTTCCAGCGCGACCATCGTGGAGAAGACGGCGGACAGGCGCATCAGATGTTGGCCGAGTAGTTTCGCTCGATCCCGCTTTTCAATCTCTGGAAGAAATGTTGATTGCGCGCGAGCGAACGAGCGAACGAGCGAACGAACGGAGCGAAAGCAACCCACGAAAGGAGACCCGGTGCTGGGGTCCGTATGGAGGGGTTGGGGTGGTGCGCGAACCCCAAAATGAAAGGAGTGAAAAGCGCTCAGCTCGGTCTTTCCTGACGCTGGAGGAACCACATTCCACCGATAAAATTCCCACGCATTCCGCTGGCATAGTCCGGTTCAGTGAGTCACCGACTGAGAACCGGAGGAGCACCGGAGGAGGCTGTGCCCCACACACACACACACACAGACGGGCGCACGCAGCCACCCCGGATCCGTTGTTGGGCAAACATTTCCAACCATTTTCAATCTTCCCTTTTGATCCTTGGTTCGCCGAGCGCGCGCGCGCCTCCCGTCTCGCTCGCACGATCTCTGCCGCTGATCGTTCCTCGGCTGATCGTCGTGTTTTCGCAGCATCCAGGGGGTAGGTTGTGGGGTGCGCGGGATTGATGAAGATAAGATGAGAGACCGCGCACGGTCGGACGCCGTAGCCCGAAAGGGCCCGTCGCCGGATTCACCCCGTCCACAGGTACGGCAAGTCGCTGAATCGCTGAATGGAGCGCTGCTGGTAGACGAAACGGGGCTTAGAGGGAGGTGGTACCAGGCACCGACAGATCGCGTGAGCGAACGATCTCGGTCCAGGGAGGGGCAAGCAACCGGGACGGAACGGTGGAGAATGCCAAAATGCAAACTTCAGCAGTGTTAGCAGGGCTGCGCGGTGCGAAACGTTTCATTTCTTGCGGTGAGTTTTACACTTTCCATAGCCCGGGCGGAATTCTGCGATACCGCAGCTTTCGCATGTTCGGGACACACACATACCCATTTGGAGCCTACTGGAAGATGCTCAAGGTGGCTTAATTGGAAGCGGCGCCAGTCTTTGGACGCGATGGGCCTAACCTAACCCTAAGGCGTGACCTAACCGAGTCGAGCAGCAGGAAGGATCCAAGATCTTGGCGTGCACCGGTAGAGTCTAGTTGTGGTCTACGGATCTCTACTGGACATCCCTCTCAAGCACATCCCCAGCACGCGGGAAGCAATATCAACCGTATACCACAAACACTCGATCGTTATCTGCTCATCATCTGATGCTGAAACAACCCCAGCATAAATGGAGCAGCAGTACACGCGAGTCTCCAGTAACGCCTCGATTTCTGTTACATCTGCTGATAATCAGAACAGTGCTGTCAGAACAGACTTCAGACCGTAAGCAAACACTCCCCGGGTGGGGCCTGGGTTACTGATAAGCTGTCGTTGGAATGAGCTCCAATCAAACGAGGGCCATTCCCGATAAAATAGTAGACGTGTATTTGGTCCGCACGGATGACAACGTTCGCGCAGTGCAGCTGAAACAATTGGGAACTCTTCGAAAAACAAACCATCCCCAGTCAGTGCGGCAATTGGAATTGTGTCGGCTGCATTCTTGCGGACATCTGTGCCCGCTTGTCGTCTTGTCGTCTTTTCGAATGTCGTTGAACTTCCCGGTGAGCCAAGATGGTACGAAAGGCGTATCGATGTATCGGACCCCCTCTTATTTACCATAGGCGATTGTGAACGATTATTTAAATCGTGGTGCTAGACCGTTCGTTTTGGGGCTTATTTGTTGCCTTCCCCGTGTTCATTCTTTGCCGTAATTCTCCTCCTAGCCTTATCTTAAGCCAAACAGGTCGCGATTCAGTGTCCGCGCTCTCTCTCTCTCTCTCTCTCTCTCTCTCTCTCTCTCTCTCTCTTCTTCATTTTTTTAATTATTTGTCACTAACGGTTTGGGGCCGCGGTGGTGTTCGACCGCATTCCAGCGGGCCTCTCTATCGTACCGACAACAGCGCAAGCAAACGCGAATAGGGAAAACCGTTCCCGAACGGGCACTTTCATTCAACAAAACGCCCGGTGTGGCCTTGCCTTGCGCACCAGCGAAAGAATGCCGAGTCCCGTTAGAAAACCTTTCGTGTCCGAATGGCCACGGTCAATGTGCTCGCCTAGACCACCATCACCACCACCACCACCAGCGTCATCATCATCACCATCATCATCAGCAGCAGCAGCAGCATCACGAGTGGCCTCAGGAATTCGACAGTAAAGCAAGAAAAGCCGTACGCCGCACAACATGCCAGCTGGTTTGTTGGAATAACGTATGGAGACTGCTGCTAGCTACGTCGTGCACAAGAAGGAAATCTATGCCTGCGATGGTTTTGATGAGAAGCTTACGTGAGTAGATCTCAAGTGTACCAGTTGATCGTACTGTTCATTTCTTTATAGCTCAAAAGCTCTCGAAGCAGTTTTGCTGTCGTTTTTACTTATGCTATTGCATATCCAACTATTTGGTGTTAGTTTATCAGACATAATTAGATTAGTTAGATTGTAAATTGTAACATAAAAAAGACGAAACTAACATCTTCCTGTTTGTTCAACATATGTGGTGTCTCTGGTGAAGTCCAACCATGGTTGAGAAGCAAAAAAAACTATAGGAATGAGACGGCACAAAATAATGGCACTGCTTAGTACAGCTCACATGTAGAACAACCCAGGACCCTTTATAAAGGCAAGAAAAACTCGTTAAAAACACCAGGATTCTCGCTTTCTGACGCTGTGCTTCAAACTTCAAGAATTACTATAATCACAAGTACTAACCGTAAAGTGATCCAGACAGAGCATAGAACAGAAGTTGCCGACCCGTTGCGATCGGAACGGCGACGCACGCGTCCAAAACGCGTCCGTCTAACGATCGTCCAACGCCCTTTAACGACACGGGCAGATGAGAACAGCGGGCGGTTAGCGGGGTGCAAGATATAATAATGCCCAACAATGCGAACGTGAAAGCGCGACAGACGGGCACGACAATGTTGGGCGGGCAGCAAATGGAGACGGCGACGGAGCGACTCGAAAGCAACGCGGCAGCAGCAGCAGCAGCAGCAAATACGAGTCGAGCTGGCAAGTTTCGCCCCGAAAGCGTCCGAAAACCGCGATCAACCGACGGTTTGGAATGTCCGCATGCGTTGCTGCATACAAATGCGAATCGATGCGTCTGTTGGCCGGTTTTGCTGCTGAATCCGGAAAGCCACCGGAGAGCCCTTGCGTAAGCAGCCCAGCAAACTTCACACCGCGCGCATTCGCGTCTGTGTCCGTTGGCGTGGAAGACTTCTCAAGTTTCAGCAACCATTGCAACATTCCAACGACGGGAGATGCTTCTAAAACCCGACCCAAAGTTCTGCTCCCCCGTCCGTCACCCCGGTCCCGTCTGCGGATCTTAAATGCAGATCCTGTTCTTGGGGGACGGACTCGCACTTCTCGCTTACTCCATATATTCTTCCCTCTTTCTCTCTTTCCTCGCACCTTCCATCTATCTCTCTTGTTCTCTCTCACTAGCTCCGAGCTTTGGATCACTGTTGTTAGTCAGCATGCCAGCTTTAGGAAAGGTTCGCTGTAGCATCGCATCGTGGACAACCGTTCCTGGAATGGTCCCACCATCACTTGATGGAGCGGGGTTTGTGCAGCGATACTCCCGGACACCGCCGAACCACCGGTGGAATGCACCTTCCCCCACCTTCTAGCGCTCTGTAATCTCTGTGGCTCCGTGTAGAGCTTCCCATACAGTGAGAGAAGCGCCCAGCGTCAGAAGTGGGCGCGATCGGGCCGCTTCGATCCGTTGAATAGCAGCGCGCGCCAACCAGGAATGTGCGCAAAGCAGATGCCGCCAGGGCGTCGAAGTTTCAATTTCGTGCGCCCCGGAAAGGAAGAAACTTCGGCAAGGTTTTTGACCTTGAAAGCACCCTTCCGGTTGCCGGCGAACGCCGGAGTGCAGCTGCCACAGCCACCAGGATCTCTTCCTGGCGAGTGGCTCGTTAGAAGCGGAGTTGTGCGGATCGTGTTCCACGCTCACCACCGCGTGCTATTTAAATCGCTCCAGACCCGAATCCTAATTTGGCAGCAAGGAGCACCTCGAGGGCAGTGGCAGCGCCACGTTTTCCCATTAAAAAGTGATTGCGGATTGCGGGCACTCCGCACCGAGGGTTCCAGCCCCTGTGCTGTCTGTCTGGCCCCTAGGCCTGTCTGTGTGCGCCAGATTTCGGCCCCGAAAGCCGGTCCCTATATTTCGGGTGCAAAAGAATGCCTGCTAATTAGCAGAAGGGAAACGCGCAATCGCCTGGCCGGCAGAACTCGCCGAACTGCCGCAACTGTCAAAGCCTGTCCAACGAGTTATGGGAAATACCGCTCTCGCAGCCCCGGCCGAAGGCAACACGGTACGGCGACCGCTGCTGGCCCGACGAACCTATGGCCTTTTCGGTGCCCACCCAAAAGGAAGGCCATCGCAGCCTCTTTCTAACGGCATTTTGGTTTGGTGTGCGTGTTTGGTGTGAGGAAGCTTCTATGCGGCGGCTCCACGGTTCCAGCGGCTTAGATCCGATTGTGTCTGCGTGTTCGGTCATTCATGGGGTAGTATGTTTTTGTTGTTGTTGTTTTGTTTTTCTGCTCGCATTCTCCGTCCTATACACGCTGGCCGCTATCTTGCACGCCTACCGCGAAGTAACACTAAACCGGCGGACTCCCAATCTCCGCAGGGCGAGAGCCTCGATCAGATCGCCGAAAATCTCGCTCGGAAACCTTACACCTCACTCAATCGGTAATTAATTAGGCAGAAAATTGCCTCCCGCGGTGCAGATAATCGGCCCGATCGACACCGGCGGTGGACCGGCGGAGTGGAGCGGACTCCGGTCGGTTCGTTTGTGCGGAGAGTCCGGACCGATCGTGTTTCTCGGCCGGGACACCGTAGCCATCTTCAAAGGTCCCGTCGTGAATTCATTCAAAAACGGTTCCATATAAAAATTTACGACCCCTTTCGCTGTTTGGTGTGTTTGGTGTTTGGCATTGGTTTGGGTTCGTCACACGTTGGTGCGATCTGCTGGGCCTGGTGGTGGGAAAATATGCCGGAATGTGCCGATTCCTGCTTTCCCGGCAATACACGGGCAAGCAGTGCACCACCGGCGTGCGGTGCGGGGTGGTGATCTACATTTTCTCCCGTGCATAACGACCAGAAAATGGGGAACAGGATGTGGCCGGAGAAAGTTCCGGAGTTCGGTGCTGACGTTTCCACCGTGTGTGTGCACTCTCGGGTGTGTGTAGACGGCACGGCCCTCCGGCGGCGGGAAATTATCATAGGTATGCTAATACTTCACGCGCATTACATCCCACCCCGCACGGCGCTCCTGCTCGCCCTGACGACCTAGAAACGTCGCTGCCCCTGGTGGTACACTACATCGTGGTGTGCGGAGCAGCCATCATCGCGTCACGACGCCTTCGTCCACCGTGGAATGTGCCGTGGTGGAATTGCGAGCTCTTCCGCGAGCGACCACGAGGACACTCGATGCAGGGAGGCTAGCGCGTTACGTAACAATGCGCCGATAAGATAACTAACATTCCACTCGCCGGCGGTGTGGGGACTTACCGCTGGAATGTACTGGGGCGAGCTGTTTGAGTAGCGTTCACATGACTCGTTGATAGTTGGAATGCATGGTCATTGTGCGATACCGTAGTACGTAGTCCATCCGCCATCGTACACCGAGATTTGTACGTTCGCCCCGGCGAGTGTCAGGCTTAAGACAAAATCATTGGGGTGTCTTCTTCGGTGCGGCTGCCTTATTATAGGACTTCCCATACCTCCGAGAGTCCGGAGCGTTCCAAAGCACTGGATCGTTGGCTGCAAATAAAAACGGAAAATCATACGTCAACGTCACGCGATGGTGAAAGGTTTTCGTGCGAGTTCGAGCCAGCAGCACCAGAGAAACAGGACAGCTGATCGCGAGAAGATCACGGGCACAGCCGCGCCGCCAGCTCATTCATGCCAACGTTTCTCGCGGATACTTAACTGGCGCGCGCGCGCGCACACACACACGAACACACGCGCGGCGCAGCTAGCTTATGCTGACCTCAAATGAAAACTGGAAACGACATTCCTCGAAAGGACCCTCTGGTGCCGGCTCTTGTACAGGCCCTCCTCAACCTTCCGGGCCGGGGCGGCACGCGGAGATGGCGAATAGCTTTCTCGGGTCTGTTCGCGATCAGTTTTGCGCGTCTATGTAGCTTGAAATGTTACAACGGTGGCAATGGAATGTCGAATGCCGGATGGACGGTCCTGGTACAGCAACCGGCGAGCTGGACCTTTTACCGGGCTATCTTGGGATGCAAAGCAGCGTTACAAATGACCTCAATGTAAGATCTCGGTAGTGGGTCTTGCCAGTTGGTATGTGGGTTTGATTTGCTCAACAGGCAGACGAGAGAGAGCAACAGTGCCGCATGCAGTACGATACAAGAATATAAGAAAAGTATGGCGAAGGGCAATCGCGATAGTTTGCACGGGGTATAAAACGGCAGTGGACTTGGACCACAAGTGTTTGACGCTTTTTGCAATACTTTTCGATAGGAAACCAAATGCTTCTGACTGCCCAATATTCGTGATTTGAAAACTATGACCCCTAGGCTAGACAGCAGCAAGGCCCAAGGTCAATACATTTTCATATTTTTAGTTTGTGAAACAGTCGCACAGTTTTACATTAGCCATAATTTTCCCGTTTTTTTTTTTGGGTGGTTCTATCAAAATCTCGCACAGCCGTATACGTATCATACTTTGAAGGAAAAATGCGTCAACTTTTTTCTGCCTCTTCTCCTCGCCCGTCCAACGCGCATCGAACCGACTTAACGCAGAGAATTCCAACGGAGCGGGCCCCGCAGAGTTTACTACACACTCTCACTGAGCCGTTTGCGCCTGCTGGTTGTGCGTGTGCGTTTGCGAGCGAGCGAAAACTATCGTCGCGAGCGAGCGAGAAGGCGACACAGCTGAACCAACACGCCGGCCGCGGGGCGCGTGCGGGCCAGAAAGGGAGGGCCGACAGTACGGTGCGGTCGCGCGCGCTCGGACGGGTGGCGCGCGAACCGATTCCGAAGAATCCCGAAGACACACAAAACATTCTCAGAAAGACAGGTAACGAGCGAAGTCGCGCGGCTCCGTCGAAGCTCGTCGCGCGCTGCAAAGTTCAAATCTCCACTGCCAGCGCTACCGATCAAAAGCAGGAGGAATCCCTAATGCCAGTATCTCGTGTGTGCGTGTGCGGTGCAACTGCGTTGGCTGGTGCCTCGAAAAATCGACAAAATGGTGTGCGCGCGGTGGTGAAAACTAGTGCCTGTAATTAGTTCCGTTACTGCTGCCGTTTCGTTTTCGGCTCCTCCGCCCCGCGGGTTAGAAATGGAATGATGTTGACGAATATTTACGAAACCAACCGCGGAGCGCCGCGAGTGGTGGAATGCGTGTGGAACTAAATGTTGAAGTTGGACTTTGGACTCCGATGAACGGCCTACTGTGTGCGCGCATAGTATAGTGGCTGCAAAGTGTGTGTCCCAAGTGTGTGCGGTTGGAATTTCTCCGTGTGGTCGGGGATCGTGACACGTACGGCATCATCATCCCGTCACTGCTGGTCTAGAAATTTCGGTGAGCGCGTGCTTTGGTTCATTGTAAAGAAAGCGATCTGTAGTGCGTGTGTGGCTAGACAATTTACCTGGCAATCAGAAGACACTGCGATGGGAACTTTGGGCGACCGCTAAGTGGACAGAACTCGCACTGCAAACGCACTCCACCAGCGTTCTGGAATGTGACACTGTGTGACACTGCTCGGCGATTCATTTGATTTTTCTCCCTGCACTTTTCGAGAAACCGTCCGAATCTAATTGAAGTTAATTGAAAGCTTGACTCCTGGATCTCTCGAAGCGGGCGTTCAGGCGTTCTGGAGCCGACGCCAGCAGTGGAACAAAACGACATTCGGGGCAGCGAGCGTACACGCGCACGTCAGCAGCATTGTTCGTGTGCATACCAAAACGACGATTTTTTTCGGGGAACACACATGCCGTGTGGATTGGTGCGCGCCGCGCAGCAGCACACCACTACCAAGCCATACACGTTTGTTCGTGCGTGCGTGCGTGCGTGTGTTCCTGCTCAGAAGGCAGTTTTAGAACATGGCAGCCTTTGAGTGTTGGGTTTGGTCCGGCCAGCAGGGTGGTTTGAGAAGTTTTGGCTTCCGGGAAGCACATCACCAACACAACCACGTTGTGTTGGTTGCTTGCACCCGTATCTATTAGCACGTAGTTCCGGGGGATCGCCTGCGAGCATAGGCTGCTGAGGACACGGAACAAAAACTTGCCCCTTTTGCGAGAAGACGGCGGCGGTGGCCGACAACACAGTAGTCTGTGCGGCGCGACGCGTCTGTACTGCGCAGTGTTTATTAGCTAAAGTAGATGCGCAGAAGGCCGCACAATGAACACAAAAACCCTGCGGTCTCTAGAGAATCTGCCAGGTTCGAGTATCGTTTCGGGGGAATGAAGAAGTGTCTGAAAACGCGTAACTCGAAACAGGGGTGCTAATGTAGCATGCAAAGTAGAGGACATTTTTGGTGGTTTATGCACACACACACACGGTCACGTATCACGTTGGCCATGGGATTTGTGTATCGACCAAGAATGTAGATTAGAATAATGCTAATTTCGATTATCCGAGTAGGCAATGTCTAAGTACAAAACTAACGATTCAACTAGCTGTAGATGAAGCGCTATCTATAAACGTCTCCTGTTGAAGTATGCCACCAAGCATTTCAAACGAATTATGACCACCAGAATTGGTTCAGCGCGAAACATATTCAGAATCGAAATAGAAAATGCTGAAACATTCAAGAACGATACCAGTGATCAAATACTGAAATGTGTTTTTTCTCCTTTTCTTTCTCCAGCTCCACTGAGCGGCACGTTCTGGAATGGATGGATGGAGGATGCCAAATGAAAAAGTGGATGATGCGAATACCACTGTACTACCAATCCTCCCCGATGCTGGCAGCAAGCACCGACGTGTACGTGACAGCCTGCTGGCGCTAGTTTTGGTGCGCTAGAAGCAATTACAATCGCGTTCGTTGTGTCCGCGGCAGCCATTATCAACAGCATCCTCCATATTTATTCCAGCGACTCTGCGCCATCGAGATCAATTCTCGCTCGCTGATGGGAGAGCACATGCACACAGACACACATACACGCAACATCGCATGAGAGCTTTAGTAGTGCTCCGCCATCCAGCACTAAGCAGCAGCAGCTCTATGCCCATGGAGCAACCGTCGGGAGATTTAAATATGTTCTCAATAATGCGCGAGGCCCACGTAACACACACACTCTACGTGAAGTCGATGATGTAAGTATCGGTACACTTGCTGAGCGTAGCTAGTAGAAGGTAGAAGATAAGAAACTGTGACGATGGGACAATGTTGGACGGGGCGGGGGGAGGGGGGGAGTCTCTTCTAATCAGAGAGGCGATACACGGCGGGTTGAGTAAATTGTCTAAATCGGTCAAGGATGGACCGGTCGGGGAATGATGTCTGGGTGCGTCTTCTGTCACCGTACACCAATCGGTCGCCAGTGAACTCTGCACCTGCGAGTGTACGAGATTGTTAGAAAAACTGAGCTGAACTACTAGCCTCCACCCTCTTCTGCTGGCCGAAGGAGTAGTTCTTGCTATGGCTGGCTGGTGGTTTCTTCCGCACGCTCGACCTCATTTCGTGTTTGTGAGATCACTTTACGGCATCAGCATCTTCAACGGTGGTCATCCGTAGTGTCCGCCGTCAAATTACTACCAATTCTAGCTCTGATAAGAACGTGCATGTGAGCATGCTATTTTTAGATGTGGTAGTAGTTACGCCACGGCTAGCAACAGAGAGGGGCCCACATCATGTAAAATCATTAGATAAGCTCCTTCAATGGCCCAGGCCGAGGAGGGGAGCCAGGGTCACAAGGGGGCGGGTTGAAAGAGCTGGTTGAGAGGCGTAGGCTGTCGTGTGAGTACGTATGTTTGTCTTTCGCGGGTGACACCCTCGTTGGTGGGTCGCCTGAATCCGAGGGGGTGTCGTTTAGTACATTCATGCTGAAGGGAGGAGACGCCGCGTGCACACAGCCGGTGTCCGGATGTCGATGAGGTGACGATCCATCGTCGTTCGAAGATGTAGGCGAGCGCGAGACTCCGGAAGATGTGTGTGTGCGCAAATAAGGCTAGGTTGTCTCACCGGATGGAGCAGATTTAGAGTGTGCGGTGTCGCGCTGTGAGCGAGAGGCCGCTATTTTCGCTTTACTCAACTCAAGTGTTTGCCAGCGGCGGGGAACAATGATGAATTTCGTTGTGGTGTGAGTAGTGTTACTACTCGGCCGAAGCGCACAGAGCACAACAGAGTGGGTTGTGTAATGTAGTGTGAGGATTTGAAGACACCTCCACTCACAGAGCCAAAGACAGATTGTGTGGAGGGGAGACAGGCACTGGCGCCAGACGCGAATCTCGGGGGCGATCTTTCTAATGGGGTTTGTCCTGATCTCGCGGCGACCTTCTCTAAAGCGTGCACAGAAACTGCCGTAGGTGCCGGGCGTAAGGGTGATTTTTACAGCTAAACCCCGCGATCACAAGTGGGTAGGATGGAAGATGGGAATGTACTGCTAGTGGGAGTATTGTCAAAACAGGGAGATCTCTCAGGTTTCGATGAAGCGTGTTTTATTGCGAACGATGCCCAAAGTTTTTGAATATCTTACCCAGTTCTAGATGGAGAAATCCTTTGGAGCTAGATTTTTGAAAAGCTATACGATTTAAAAAAATATCTCTGAATACAAAACATCGATCTCGAAAACTCTGCATCCGACACTGCTTGGGGGTACAACAGAAATTCCCGCTTTTGAAGGTTACACACAAACACAACAGACTCAGTGTGGCAACGATCTTTAAAGGCGACGGCAGCGGCGACGATACAGGCGATAAAAAATTACACACAACCCCTGAGACAGCACGGTCTTTAGCGATCCCACAACCGCGGTAACGGCAGGCCCTATCCCTATCCCGGTGTGTGTGTGAACCGTACTCTTAAATGCCAGAGAACGAAGAACCGAACCAGCTAGTGTTTCGGTGAGAAACGACACTTCAGGCAAAACCCCCGGAGGTCGATTCCAGAGTCTGTTTTGTTCTGTGCTCTGCGGTGTGTGAATCTTCCCTCGCTCGCTCGCCCGGATTATGCTGTTGCTGTTGCTGCTGCTGATTCGTCCCATCCGCTGTGTCCTACCGAGAAGGATGAAGGTGGTACGGTGTGTAGGTAGTGTAAAGGCGATGGCGTCGGCGGCGTTGCACAAAAGATGCGGATGGCGAATGAACACGCCAAGAGGGGAGGAGGGTACACGGCGGAGACGGTGTTGTGGTTCTTCGTGTCGGTCCGGGTCTGGGGTTGGTAACATCAGCAGCAGCAGCAGCAGCAGCAGCAGGCAGGCACCACGCGAAATGCGAAGAGTTCTCACGAGAAAATGTACAATTTTCTGGGAACGAACCGATTCCGAAATTATTCCGCTATCTCGCGTGAGGCGGCGGGTGGAGGACGTGTGTAGACTCTGGTTCACGTCGTCCGTTTGTCTTCATCTCTCGTTCCCGCTGCGTATTGCTCTATTTGTTTCCAACTCTCTGTCTGTTAGGTCCCAAAATATATGGCAATATTATATGGAGCCCATTATGGACGTCCGTTATTCTTTGCGCCGACTTAAGCAGCAGCTTCTACTTCCATCAGTATGGGCTTGTGTGGAGGCTGTTTATTGCACAGGCACTCGTTAACCAGATCGTACTCCATCGTTTCACAGGCGTCGTTCGGTAATTCTAATTTAGATTACCTAACAAAAACCAACATAATTGTGTCACACATTCTCTATGCTTGGCTTTGATAGTGACGAGTCAACAAGCTGCTGAAGAGGTGTTGTGCCTACCCATTTATTCCGATTCATTCGCTCGCATCTGTGGTATCGTAGTTAAAAACGTTACATATTTTGGTAAGGATTCTGTACGCGAACTTTTTTTTTAAACTTGAAACCAGCGTGTCAGCTAAATTGGAATCAGTGGGTATTCCTTTTCCAGCATATTTTATCAGCTGAAAAGAAATGGATGGATGGTAGCAAAGATTGCTCGCCGCCGGCAACGAAGACGAAGGCAGGGGCAACGCGGCAAACAACATTCCTTTCGCCTGTCGGAGAATGCTGTCGGAGATGCTGCGAAGGCTCCTCGCATTCGGTGGAGAGGGCGACCCGCAAAGGCACGAGGACACGAACAAAAACTGATCCCACGGTGGTGTGCGTGTGTGTTTGTGTATGCTTTCGCTGTAGGTTTGTTGGGTGCTTTGCTGGGTGGCAAAGATACATGATCGTCAGCCGAGGGGAAATCGAATCGAAGGAATGCGCGGTTCACAAAAAAAAAAGCGACGGCAACTATTGGCGCAAGACAACAGCCACAACCACCGAATGGGCCCGAAAAGTCACATGCGAAAATATTTGCTGCCCTTTTTTACTTACGTTTTGGTTTTCGTTCTGCCTGCGCGATGCTTTCCACCGTAGAAGAAGGTATGCTTTGTCTTTAGCTTTGGTAGAAGATTCGTTTATCGTTCTCTCTATCTCTCTCTCTATCTCTCTCTCTCTCTCTCTCTCTCTCTCTCTCTCTCTCTCTCTCTCTCTCTCTCTCTCTCTCTCTCTCTCTCTGTCTTTCTCAATTTCACACACACGCACATGCTCTTCTTGACGGTTTTGACGCTGGAATGGACTTTCCTCCAGCGGCGGTTGTTGCTGTTTCACTCTTCACGCGGAGTGCCTCTTCTTGTGCCGATCGTGGGTTCGATCGTGTGTTCTGCCCGTGGAAATAGTGGATAGGAGGATGCGGATGGTGCTGGCGCGGGGCTGTGCCGCCGGTGGTTGTTGGGGTGCTTTAAAGGAAATTTATGAATGAACTCAATCCAAGTCAGCTAACAGTCGGTTCAATGAACTCCACAGGCTGACGATTGTTACGTGTGTACCACGTCGTCGTCGTCGTCGTCGTCGTCGGAGTGTTAGAGGGTGACTTCCATTGACGAGAAGAGCAGCTAGAGCATACTGATGATGGCGGGGAGAAGATGAAGGTGCTGATGGTGGTGGTGGTGCCAATATAGCTGGCTGGTATTTTTGATGTTGTGTGGTGTGCGGAAATTCGAGTTTTGGATTTTTGCACCACATTCGTGTGTCTGGGAGTATCATTTATATTTTTTTCCACTTTATCAAATCATCTCAGCATTTATTTTGCATATTTGAATATTCGATGTTGGAGCAAGTGTTTCATCAGACTATTTTAAACTACTGTAGATCATGCCATATCCACATCAGATCAGATGAGATTGGAAGAGGGTTAGAATAATTCCAAAGCCAACGTTACTTGCGCTATGACATCACACCAATGGATACCTATTGTTTTAATAGCGTTCGGATATCCGCTTAGCATAGGTATGGGAGACGTCCATGGCATGGATGGTCCATTTTGATTATACATTTTTATATTCATCATTTTGCCTCCACGAACAGATCACGAACAGATCGGTGAGCCATGAGCAAATGGCAGTTGATAGATACAACGAAACTAATTACAATTCATCAGCAATCCAGGCAGCTGGGACGCGCGCAACATGCACGGCGACTATACGTGCCCAACGTGCAATGAAATATGCGCACAGGTGCGCCTGAGGTTGCCGAGGGTTCCGGGGGCAAGGGCGTCGCATGCCCTGGTGGGAGCAGCAGCACACCACACGCAGCCGGTTGCTGCGTCCAATTAGAAACGCCATTCCATTGCAGAGGCAGCGCTGCCAGTGGCCACCACACTTGATCCGGGCACGCAATGAGCGGCCGGCCCGCCAGGGCGTGTGGAATGTGCTCCGATTGTTGCAGTTAATAAAGTTATTAATGAATTGCACCGGGCGCGTGAATTGGCTGTCGTGGCTGGCGCGGTGCCCTTTCCAATTCCAATTCCGAAAAGCCCTCCATGGGTTGGTTCTTTTCTCTATCACGAATCATCTCGACCTAGTTCGAACGGACGCTCCATGGCCAGTGCTAAGTACGCACGCACGCACACTCATGTGTGTGTGGTTCCGCCAGGGGGGAGAGACACACATTATTTTGTGTTCCGCTTTTCCCCTTTACTGGCCATTGGCCTGTGGCCCCAGAGAGGAGGAATGGGTTTGCGCAAGCGCACCGAATGAGGCGCATGTTTCAGTGTGGTTTTGTTTGCTCGCTTGGCGCATGCGTTGGTTGCTTGCGCCTGGGTGCGATACTATGTCGCTGTCGACACATTTCCTCAAGGGCTGACGAGCGGAGAGCGAGGGACGGCGAGAGGGGCAAGCGTGTGTGTGCGTGAGCGAGCAGAATGGAATTTACTTCCGGTCGGTGGCGACGATGCGTTCTTCTCGGTACGACAGAGAGGAGGGAGCCGCCTCAGAGCCTGCGCTCTAGATCTTCGACCACCGTGCTTCTTCCGTTTCCTCCGGCAAAGTCGTCGGGCCCTGGGAGGTTATTTTCGTGCTTCCTTGGCTGGTTTTTGTTCAGCATTGCCGTGCTGGCGATGCTTTTTTTTCTTTGGATCTGGGGTGGCTGCATGTGTTTTGGCGATTTTTTTTTGTCGCTGGATATGTTTCAAAGCGGTGTGAAACTGCGGAAATTTGGATCATCACTCAACACAGCAACAGAATAAAGAGTAAACTAAACAGATCAACGTGCCTGTGTGGCGTTTAGTTAGTTGGTCATTAAATTACAGACTGTCACTTGGAGCTGCCATACCAAATACCATTATTTTACATTCGTGCGCAGTGTATGCTGGATAATTATCGCAAACCGTCATCACAAATTTGAAACTACGTTCATCCTCCCCAAAAAAATACACGCAAATGAAGATTTTACTTATATAGCATCTGTTTGCGAAAGAGAGAAAGTGGACAGTGGAATGGAGGAACAAGTAACGACGAATTACAGCGAAAGAAAAGGTTCGCCAAGCGGAAAGAAACTAGTTTTGCGAGTTGCCGTTTTTTCTGTCTTTTATCCTTTTCCAATCCATTTTTTTTCGTTTCCAGCTCATGCTTTAGGCCGAACGACTGTTGCAGAAACTCTGGGGGTTTTTGGTTTTACACAATGAACATTTATGCGGCATGCCGAACCGAAAAAAAGCCGCGGAGATCGCTACAACGGCGAGAGCATCAACAACAACAAAAAGACAGGGAAAACAAGAAAATAAATTAACGGGAAAACCCGCGTTACAAGATTAGATTCTCATGCAATTTTTCGTGCACGAATGGAACGCTACATTCCTTTTTTTGTCAAACCGTTGCTCGGCTGGCCGCTAGGAAGAAGAGGGTAAAGGGAGCGCGGTTCGCACATTTCGGCAGCTGGAAAATCGCGAACTAACGAAAATACAACACCACGGCGTAGTAGGTAGTTGCGCACTGTTGTGGCGGTAGAAGAAGGGAAAAGGAAAAGTCGCTACAATGGATCAGGCATGCGAGAGTGAGAAAAGGAACTGAGCTGACCCTAATGCGCCCGGTAGGAAAGCAGAAGAGGTAATTCGTCATGTTAGCTGTTTAGGTTCGCAATTTGGTGGAAATTCGCCACGTTGGAGTTGCTGGTGCTGGAGCTGAGACGGGGTCTCGGGACGAGTGAAAAAGCGCGCGAGAGAGAGAGAGAGAGTCTGTGTGAACCTATGTTCGACCCGTTTCAGATCGTATCATGCCAATTTTAGAAAGATAGACTCACGGTGGAACCGAAATTGCGTTTGATCAACCCGGAACCGCACACGGATTCGGAAGAAAGACGACTTCCCTTCCCCGATCAGGGCTCGTGGAAGCTTGTGTGAGCTATTTTTAGGCGTTGGACATTAGTGAGCGGCAGCACGGATTAATGTAGTACGTCCACATTCCATTTCATGATAGTTCGTTTTATCATATTAGGCAGGGTGTTTGCCGTTGTTACTGGGGGTGCAAATTAAATTAAATACCCACGGTGATCCTTCAAATCGCATCGGAAAAGGAATGTTGCTCACGTTCTCTTCCACTCCATTGATAGATTGTGTTTTGGTGGGTGAACTAACAGCGGATTGCGTTAGTCATTTGTGGGCAGCATCCGGTTTATTTTTCATACGATCCTACATGCTGAGGATTTGTGCATGTGTTTCCATCACCCCTTGATGATGCGACTTTCACACTGCTTAAAGCCTTTTTCTTGCGATGAGTAACTACAAATTGAACTTCCGCGGTACTTACTCGTTAATGAGCGGCACTGTGGGACCGCTGAGCATGATGGCTATTTGTAATCGTGCTAGCCGGCTCACTGAGTTGATGGGTATCGCATTCGCATTTGCATTGAATGCATCATGCCGGTTGCTAGTGAACAAAACGCTTTACATGCACACTTACTAGCTGTAACATAGAACAGAAGAAAACGACGTCCGATTCCTCCTTCTGCTTATCCACAAACTCTTGAGACGTGAAACGAGTTAGATTTCACAGGATTCACCCGTGGGTAATTGATATTGTTTTTGGTTCTCTTGGGATTTGTTTTACGTTACCTACAAGTTATTACCTCTTTCCGTGTCAAAAGTTCCCATTTGTGGATGGAAGGTGATGATATTGCCGTAAGAGTGAGAGAGAAACTAGTGGTAAATTTCCCATGTCGCTTTTCTTCGTTAACCCTCTTACTGTCCCGTGAGGTCATATCCGTAATGACCCTGCCGTAAAAAGGGTTGCTATTTGGAGAGGATAGAGAAGGTCCATTTGGGGTCTGCAGTGTCTCTAGCGAGCGTATTTAAACAGGGGTTAGTGATTTGACAGACAGGGTAATTGCTGTCCGTAAGAACGATAGCAGAAATGGGACACCAGTCCACCACTCGTCGCCGTTTCACGGATGTGCCATTTCTCAGGCCGAAGCTAATCGCGCAAGGCGTTAGCGCGTGAGTTCGGATGGCGACGTGCACATGGGTCGCGAGTCCGTTTCGGTTATTACTGCAGAACGTCGGCGCCGTGTGACTACCTACCCGTGTGGCTTCCTCGATGTGGCGTTCATCATCGCGCCGTGGACAACCAAACCGTGGCACACCGACGAGATCGAAGCAACTTTTTGTGTCGTTAGTCGAAGAAACCGCCGAGCGGCCTCTTTCGGTCGGGCGTGCGTGCCGTTTGTCAAACTTTCGTTGCCTTTTTCGGAGAGATTGCGCCCTGTGAATGGATTGGTGGGATGGTTATGGCGCGTCGGTGGTACGCGCAACCGGTACCACGGGTGCCTTCGGTATCTGTTGCTCGCTGGCGGGAAAAGACAGGAAACGGGAAGGCGAAATCGCCCTCAAGTCAAATATGGCTACGCTCCAGACAAGACGACGGGGGCTGGTCTGGTGCCAAGAGATGGAAGTAGTTGAGCTGAATTAATGTTGTTTCTTTTTTATTATTTTGCACATGAGCGAACAGTGAACCGTTTAGTCCGAGCGACAGTCAGCCGGCCAGCCTACCTAGCATCCATTCATGGTCATTCTCGTCGAGGTTTCGGCTGACAATAAACCAACGAACCCACCTCCAGAGAGCGAGATAGGAAATACCTTCTAACACACCTATACTGCTGACCATCAAAGAAACATTCACGAAAATCATGTTGGCGCCTCGTCTCGCTAGGTGAGCTATGTTGGAGGCGCTCAAGAATACTGCGCGTTATCAATAACTTTTTGACTGTTGGCAACAAATGAAGCATACCCTATGCCTCGGTGACCGCTATTGCAACCTAGACGAGAACGAGATGATGTCAATGTTGGTCGTCGTTTATGCTTGTCTTGACCCACATTTTACAATGTGTTAGTACTACGGATGGATGGGTTGGTGAAGTTATGAATGACGCAAAGATAATGTTTCTTTGGAAAGGTCATAAGGTAAGATGAGTTGTACCATCAAGAGGCTGTTGCTGGCGCACCACCTATTTTACGTCTAGAGAGGGGTGATAATAACATAGCCGTAGAATGCTCAGTACATGGTATAACGAACTCGACATGTATTAGAGTGGATTTGTGCTTGTGATGATTTGTTTTTCAAATTTAGTGCAACTCACATGCGAACGGTATTATAGTATTATGGCTCTCTGTTAATCAGGCGCCTCCTAAGAGGAGGAACGCTTATCAAACGTCCAGTAACCTCTCGTTCAATAATGTCTAAACGTGCGCACTCAATCAGAGTCAGACGCTAATCATATGATACTGTGCCGCCTGCCAGCGATTGTTTGGACCAGTGCCTGTTTCGATTCTATTTTCAATCAAATTTCTCGTAAACAGTGCTGCCTCTGCTGCGCAGGGTTCACAGCCTAGACGAAGGACCTCTGGACCATCTGAGCTGAGCACGGAACTGAAGCAAACAACATTGATAAGCGGAAAATATAAGCTATTCAGCTGCAGCGGCACACTATCCTCCACTGGCTTTTGACTTTATTCCAGCTTCTCATTCAGTTTCGCTCCTTTCTGGATCGTCGTGTGTCTAGGTGCACAGTTTGGAAAGAAGTGCCACGTCCAGCAGCCACACTGTTTCCATCCTAGCGGAGGAGGTGATCGATTTCATTCGATTGGGACGCAATGCCCCATCAGTGAGGAGCAACCTTTGGAACTGCTCTCTAAACAGTGATTTGTGAGACAAAGCCGGTTGATGTGTGTGTTGCTGTTGCACTCGCAGACGACTTTCTCGTTATCAACTAATAAACAAAAATGGCAAGGGAAAGAGAGAGAGAGAGAGAGAGAGAGAGAGAGAAAGAGGGAGAGGGAGAGGGGATGGTCGGCGACTTGCATCTCTGATTTGAGGGATGCATTGCATTGGCAAGGTTTTTTTCTCTTCTTTGCAGGACGAATGCAACACGACAACCGACACAACGGACTGCTGCGTCTGCTGCGGGGCTGTGTGTGCAGTAGACGTGAACGACGATGCACGATGCACATGATACGCGTTTGTGGCACGTTTCGTGGGTGGAAGAAGGCTGGTGGAGGGATGGAAAGGGGGAACGGGTACGTGGGGCTGAACATTCTCTCAGGGTTTGAAAGCTATATACAAACCACCGTGTTGCCGCGCCGCCACGTCCAAGCAGCAACAACTATGAACCAACACCACAACTATTAGAGGAACCCAAAGAGTGAGAGACAGAAAGAGAAAGAGGAGGGAGATAAAGAGAGAATGCAATGCGAGGGAAGAAGGGACGAGGGAGTAGCCAAACGAGAGAAAGGAAGGAAACAAAGGCGATAAAGACAGCGCAGAGAGAGAGAGAGAGAGAGAGAGGGGTCGGGTGCTGCGGACCGCCACCGCCGCCTGGGAGTGAGCGAGAAAGAGTCGTCCGACCAGCCGAGAGCGCTGTTGTGCATTGCATACAGCCGGTGGTGGCGTGGCGTTGATTTCATTCAGCTTTTTCAACCGGCCGTCATTCATACGCTGCTGTACTTTTGCCACATCTCGTCGTACCGCACGCGTCCGCGTGTGTCCCATTCATAATTCGCTTCATTCATGCGCCCGCCCGGGCACCCAGGTCGTCGGGTTTGGTGCTTGGGACGCGGCGGGACGGGGTGCAGCTATGCTGTGCGTTGCGTTTGCGTGGTGTTGCGCCCTGAGCAAGCAAGGAACCGTGCCGTCGTTTTCTTCCTTGCGGTTAGCCGTAGCCTTCACGCGACGACGAAGACGACCGGTGATAGAAGTCGTCTCCCGGGGCTGAAGTGAAGAGGTTGGCGAGGACGACGGCATGCCTGCCAATGGAGAAACCGGGAAGATGAGAGCATTGGTGGTTGCTGCAAAAAATAAAATAAAATTGGTGCGCGGTTATACGATCCTTTGCCCTACGCAACCATAACCCCCCCGCGCAACATAAACACCGAACAAACTAATGAGCAATTATTCACTTTTGACTCCGTCGGTGGTGCGGATGGCGCCCGAGCACAGCAACTCGCGCCGCTGCAGAAGGGACAGACGAGAGGGGACTGTGTAATTTGTGTTTTTCGTTCGATCACGTTTAACGTGCATCATAACCCGCGGCACCATCATAATGTGCTGTCGATTCCGGGGCGCCGTCGCATTCCTCGAGTCTCTTCTGGTCGTTCGAGTTTTGCGAGAAGGAGCTGCACGAGATGTGAGATTAAATTTTCCAAGAATTGCCCACTTGTTGTTGGCGGTAGATCGTAATCATCTGCTCCTCACTGCACAGAAACGATCGCCTGCTCGCCCGCTGTGGAGCCAAAGCATCACTTCCCAAAACGGTGCGAAGAGTGAAAAACCACGTAATTTGCTTGTGCCGCTGCTGCTGCTGGTCGGAATCTTCACACCACAAAATGTAATTCATTTTTTGTTCTGCTACATCTAGGTGTGTAAGTTGTTCGATCGGGGGGCGAGTCGGCGCAATGTCAAAGAAGGAAATGATCCACAGAAATATGCATTATGCTCCGAGAGAGTAGCATGAATCATCGCTCGAGGGAGGACTACGGAGTTAAGTTGCAGCGACGACGGCGACGACGATCCCGGTCCAGATAATCACAGTGGCAATCATTTCCGCGAGCCCCGAGTGGAAACTGGGTAGCAGTAGAGACGATGTTGATAGACGGCCGCAGCAACACCAGCGATCTGATCTTGACTAGGAAATAGGCTCCAGTACGTGCCCCCTCTCCATGCCTCTCGGCGATGGTGGTGGAAAAGGGAATAGCGCGGGCAGGAGTAGAAAAACAACATTCCAACGGGGGCAGCGCAGCGCATTACCGAGAAACTTCAAAACCAAGCGGCCCCGGCTTTTACGCGTACACACCACCTCCCCCTTCAGATGTATATCTGCGCGGTCCGGTGTCCAGTCACGTAGCCGTTGGTCAGGTTTGAAATGGGTTTTTTTTCCCGCGGCTTCGTTCGTACACCTCCGCTGCCGCGTGCGCGTATTAAGTGCTATGCAAATTTCAGCTCCATTCCGTTGAAACTCCTCGACGACAGAGCTTCGGTGTGCTTCGTGTGACTTATCGCCGTGTGTTGTCCACCTGGAGGGCACGAAGAAGGTTCACAATTGCTCCGGTGGTTGTATTTTTTCGGCTCTTTAGTTTCCAAATCCAATGTTTGAGTTTCGTCTCCACGGACGTTGTGTGTGTTGCGCGCAGGAATGGCCATTCACAGATGGTTCGGTGTGTTGGGAGGAGCCGCAACAAGATCTCGTAGAGAGCGGACGGGACAGGATAACCCGTGTGATCTTTGAGCGAAAAAATGTGCTTTTTTCTGCGACCTATCCTCGCTTGGGTGACGCATTCGCTTGGAGCAGCTCAGAAAGTTCGCGATGTGTGCGAGGAGCCGTTCTTGATGATCGCATACGGGACTGTTGCGGGCGGGTCTGTGTTTGCTGAATGGCCAGAATGTCGCTTAGTCACTGGCAGTGCTTTGCTGTGCTTCATCATTATTCTGCCAACACGACGCTAACCTCCGTCGTCGGTTTGTGATTGGATTCCATCATGCCAGCGAGGAGGAGGAGGAGGCGGTCGCCTCAGAGATTCTTAGTTCTAGCAACGACAAAAACACAATATAAGGCCGTTATGTAAGCAACCGGTTGTGGTGTGGAGTTGATGTCGGTTTTTGTGCCTCATCGTTAAGAGCAGAGCCGTACGCCTCTGAGACTATTCGATCTCATGTTTACTCCGTTACCCGCTTCTTGGATCGCGTGAATGTTAAAGGTCGTCCATTACTCAAATATTCCTGATCTTGTCTCTCTGTCCTCAACGTCAATATGCAGTGGAGAACGCCGCTCGTGAACAGCGGTGTCGGTCGATTCGCTAGGAGAAACGAAAGCACAGTTTGAAATGCTTCAAATATCTCGGAACCTTTGGAATGTTGGGTGCAAATCATTTAATAAACGTTTCCTTTTCTCATCTCTCTTTGCAGGACGCCCTCCCAAGCGAAACTATCCGAGACACCCGAGAGACAGCTCATCAAGGATCACACTGAAAACATGCCCATATGTTTGAAGCATGCCCTTAGGAAATATCTGGACCACAGACTTTCTGGCACAATCCATTGCTTCATCTGCTATAGCTAGAAGACGATCATCCGGGCATCCACGCTGTTGCGAGTGTCAGTTTTTGTACGCGTGTCCTCAGTCGTTTCGATAACCTTCTGCCTACGAACAATCATTCACTGTGCGGTACGCTATGCTTGTTCACTTATTTCCGAGCTTGAGCGAATCGTCGTCGTCGTCGAGTGCGCGCAAGGTGGAATCGGTGGCGGCGCTACCCACCAGCGGGTCAGCTTCTTATCCCTCCACATCGGGTATATGGGGTGGGTTCGTACGGTAACGTGGCAGTAGTGTGTATGCGTGAACGAACATTCCGCACCAGAAGCTGACGGGTTTCATCGCTCTCTTACATTTGTCTTCATTCTCTTTCTTGTTAATTTTTCGTCCTAATCATCAACTCTTGCCCCGTCGCCTGTGTGAGCGTTTGTGCGCTTGGTTCGTTCTATCTCGCACGCTCTGCTATGTTTCCGTCTAACGCATACTATTTTGTCTAGTTTCTCCCCTTCGCGCCCCACGGATAAGGCCACTAGCCAGGCAGGAATTTGATCACGCTCATGATAGTACGGCGTATTTCTGGTTTTAGTTCGTGAATGAACATCACTCGGTTTACACACTCCCAGACAGGCGAACAGGGAACAGTGAGCGGAGCGCGTTTAGCGCGCAAGCCCCCTGACCACGAGGGCCTAACCGTGGAGCGTGGCAGAGCTGATTCGACATATTGGACGTGCTTCGGCGGAGACGGGAGAGGAGAATAAGAGAGTGGTAAGATTAGAGAAAGGAAGAAGAGAAGGTGCGCAGCATAAGTCGAGACTCGTTCATTATCGATCATATATCGAAGCCGAAGGGAGCTTGTGTATTCAGAAGAGGTGTAACATTCCGAAGGCTGTGGAGACCGCACCGGGCATGCGTTCGGCTAAATCAAACGGCGTTTGCTCCACTCCCCGAAGAGGAGCCACCCAGCGCCACTGCCACAAGTTGGGAGTCAGATGTTTTTATAACGGCATACAACATCGCCGGGGGGAGAAGAAGAAGAGAAGCAGGACCACCTATCGCTCGGTGCTGATCGTTGGTGGAACCTCTAGCGAGAGATGCTAGAGTCGGCAACAAGCTATACGTAAGTCGGTGCTGTGGACCATGATTCCGGCATCTTCAACAAAGTGTGTTCAGCGAGTTGTTGGAGTGCAAAGGAAGGAAGGCAACGGTGAGATGGTTTAAAGCAGAGACACGAGTCTCGTTTGTCGTCGACTCGTCGTCGTGAATGGGTTATCACTAATTTCGACCAGCAACACACCCGGATGGAACTCTGGGGGGACCATCAGCGGATAGAGTGCTCCAGTTGCTCGCCCATCGCCAGAACTGCGTCAGCAGCGCGCTATCATTATCATCAGCCGCGTCAGCCCTAAGGTCGAATGTCGAAGAACGGCGGGGTGTTGTGGAGCAGCGACAGCTGAACTGCTGCGGTGTGTTGTTGCGCTGTGCCCACACTCGGTAGTGGATGGCACATTCAATTCGAATTCACCACAGGTCCCCAACATCCCCCCCCCCTCACCATCAGAAAACGGCGTGCCTTCTCCATAAGTGAGTGTCATTCATAAAAGTTGACGACGGACGGACCTCTAGTGTTCGCGCTCGATTAGAGGCTATCACGGGCTCCTATCAGATGTAGAGTAACGTCCGTCTCTCCCTCTCTGCCCACTCCTTGCATGGATATTGGAAAAGAAAGTTGTGCCCTGTGTGTGCGTGTGTGTCCATCCGCTGCCTGGGACATGCAAACAAATGTGGGGGCAGGCAGAAAAGGCGGCTATAGTTTATTTAGAGCACGAGCGAACGGGGTTGTGCACGGGGACGGCATAGACCTCCATCCGCGCGACCGGATGTTTACTCTGCTGCTGCTGCTGCTGCTGCTGGAAGAGGGAGCAAAAATGTGGAAAAAGAAACAACATCTGTAAGTAGTCCATAGCCAGCCACCGCGCCGTGGTCGATAGGCGCGCCGAAGTCGTGACACTGTTCCGCCTTCCTTCCTT